>CATIWO010391311.1:0-10895 GCA_949673435.1 Macaranga tanarius
AAATTAACAAAATATGTCAAGTCTATTTTATATTTAACAAATAAAAATAAAATATTAATTTATATATTATAAAATAAATCATTTTTTAAAATCTAAATATTATATTAGGATAGGAGTGAGTGTAAGTAATAATTTTGTAAATGAAAAATGGCAAAAATGGTATTATTATTGTTGGCATCTTTTTTCTTTGTATTAAAAGGAATGTGCTGTATTTTATTGGATTTGTTTGTTTAATTAGGAAAAAAATAGAATAAAATAAAGCATTTTTGCAAGGTCGTTGTCGGAGTTTAAAATTCACAACATTTCCCCCCAACGAGGCGCTATTTGGGCCTATGGGCTTAATTACAACATCAGCCCCAACTTAGTGGGCTGGTGGTTACTATTTCAGTCGGTTCCGGGCATTACTTGACCCAACAAAACTCGCTCGGCAAGACGACGGGAAGAAAAATTAGCGCATTTATTTAGTTTCTTTCATTTTCCCTGCGAATTGGATTCGATTCCATTTTAGCTTTGCTATTTTCTCAGTAACCAAACAAGAGACGCAGAGAAAGTATGTCTGTGATGATAGTTACGAGTTTAGGAGATATAGTGATTGATTTATTCACTGAAAAATGCCCCTTGACCTCCAAGAATTTCTTGAAGCTTTGCAAGTAAGTCTGCTCGCTCAATTTCTAGCTAAACAATGCATTAAAATATTTTTTTTGTTCGGCAATTTGTAGTTAATAGACTAATTATGCCCTAATTTTGTGGATGCAGAATTAAGTATTATAATGGTTGCCTATTTCACACGGTTCAAAAGGATTTTACTGCACAAACTGGTGATCCTACTGGTTCAGGAGCTGGTGGTGATTCTGTTTACAAGTAAGACATTGTTTACTGTTTGTGTTTCTTGCGTTTGTGGTTTCTGTTGATGAGGTTTTGTTGTTATAATTAAGTTTTGTTTAATGCTAATCACGTTGTTGTTGTTGAGTTTTTTTTTTTTTTAATAAGTGTTGCTTTTTCTTTTAGATTTCTGTATGGTGACCAGGCCAGATTTTTTAATGATGAAATCCATCTTGATTTGAAACATTTTAAGACTGGAACTGTTGCAATGGCAAGTGCTGGAGAGAATCTCAATGCTTCTCAGGTATATATATATATATATACACGCTTTATGACATAAAAAAGTTTTTTCAATTATTGTAGCAAATGTAATTGCTCCTTTATTTATTTTTTTTTCAGTTCTATTTTACATTGCGTGATGATCTTGACTACCTTGATGGGAAGCATACTGTAAGTCTCCCAGTTTAGTGTTTATTTATAGTTTTCAGTTTTTTCTTTGATAGTGTTTTTGCATCATTTTATTTGAGAAAATGAAATGACTGCCATTACAGGTCTTTGGGGAGGTGGCAGAAGGGCTTGAAACTTTGACTAGAATAAATGAAGCTTATGTGGATACAAAGAATAGACCATTTAAAAATATCCGGTTTGTCTTTCTTTTATCATCAATATTTAATTTCTGCTTTTTTTTTAAAAAAAAAAAATTCATTCTACTGACCTGTGTATTTTTTTTCGACAGAATCAAACATACCTATATACTTGACGATCCTTTTGATGATCCTCCTCAGCTAGCAGAATTGATTCCTCCCTCTTCTCCGGAAGGAAAACCAAAGGATGAGGTGATAGCTGACTAATGTCAGATCTGTATCTTGTATTTCTTTTGACTATTTGGTGTCAATGTGGCTTGGTGGCAATCATGTTTTCTCGTAGCAGTTTTCACTGTTGTACTTTGGCTAGGTTGAAGATGAGGTACGGCTTGAAGATGATTGGGTGCCCATGGATGAGCAACTAGGTCCAGCAGAGCTTGAGGAGGTTGTTCGTGCAAAGGAAGCACATTCTAGTGCTGTTGTACTTGAGAGTGTAAGCCTATATGCATATATTATTGCCCCAGTATTCATTCTTCTAGATGTGTTCTTCTGTCTATGACATTATGGATTAAGTTGTTTTTGTTCCTTTACGTTTCAGATTGGGGATATTCCTGATGCTGAGATGAAGCCACCAGACAATGTCCTTTTTGTTTGTAAATTGAATCCAGTTACCGAAGTGAGTCTTTTATATTCCCATTATTTGCTATCAAAACTGCAGTTTGTTAAGCTCATGTCAATGGCTCCTTTGCTGATGCAGGATGAGGACTTGCACACAATATTTTCACGCTTTGGAACTGTTATATTGTGAGTATTTGAAATTTCTTTAACAGCTATTTTTTTGTTTGTGATGCCAAAATTCAATTTTTATCTTCCATGATTTTTGACAGGGCTGAGATAATCCGCGATTATAAAACTGGAGATAGTTTGTGCTATGCTTTTATAGGTAAGTGGAATCTTATCATTCTTACTGTGTGCTATGTTGTCCGCATGAGTGGACAAGTAGATTGGCAAGCTGACTAGTAGTTCCTGAATTTGACCCAAATCTTAAGGAGAGTCAAATTAGAGCATGGAGCATAAGTAGGCCAACCATAATCATTGGATGTGGATCATCAAATCACCTTTGGCTCTAAATTCATATTCAACTAAGCACTTATGAGACCTTTCCTTGGGACTTAGCAATGTCAGAGTGCACTTGCAAGTTCTTCATATCTAGTTTGATTTTGGGATGATTCACAAGTATTTATGTTTTTAGGGAAAATTTTTAATGAAGATAGGAAGATCTGTTATTGCTTAGATAAGTGGTTTATTTGCTTCTAAATTACAATTCAACATGCTATGTTATCAGTACCTTCCATTCCATTAAAAAGTTTAAAATTTGGAGTAAGCAGGTGATTAAAGACTAGTAAAAAGTCGTTGGGAAGCTAGAAAGAAGTGAGTTAGAAAAAGTAGATAGAATTTGAACATTAAAGGAAAGCTGCCAAAGGTTTTCGTTATGAAACGGGCGATATGTAACATATCATTCATAATTTAGAACCATGAGCAGGAGTGGAAAAGACATTTTGCATGGGTCTTCTGAATACGGAAATGCTAACCACAAAGTAAAGACCTTTTTTAAAAAAGATTTGTTGCTATGTATATAACGGTTACATCACTTACTGCCTGACTGACTTAATATTTTCTTGCGCTTGGATTCATTATTTTGTTCTTTCCGATGTACTTTCTCTTTGGCATGTAGGATGATGTAACTGACACAATAAGAAAGACTCCTAACCCAGTAAATTTATTTTAGTAACATTTTAAAAAAATGATAAGTACTTATTTGACTGACATGGTAGGGGGAATGAAGGTTAATGACATTAATGACTTAGGAAAATGACAATACATGGAGAGAAGGATAATGATAAAAGCGCACAACTCAATATAGCACTCAATGGAGTCTTCTGTTGTTCAAATCTGCTGCTGCTGCTGTTGATGGATATGTTTCCTGCTTCTCTTCTTTGTTTGGTCATTTTTGGTCCTTCTTCAAATGTTATGTGATCTTTGTATTTGTATTCTGTTCTTTTGAAATGTTTTGAATTGTTTGTTTATTTATACTGATCATTTGACAAATGGTATCTGATCTTTGCATTTGTATTCTGTTCGTTTGGATTTTTTTATTATGTTTTCACTGGCTGTTTACAAGAAATATGATGTTTCTTCTTTTTTTTTGGCCAAGCCAGAATTTGAGACCAAAGAGTCATGTGAGCAAGCGTATTTTAAGGTATGAAAGGATGAAAGAGCTTCCAAACATATGTTTTGATCTTCTTTCTTCATATGTGATTATCCTACTGTACTTGCTCAGTGCATCTGCTCATTATGTGGGTTTGTGATTATCCTACTGTACTTGCTGAGTACATCTGCTCATTATGTGGGCTTGCTCCTCTTCTTGCATGGTAACTTACTGGAATTTCTAAAACAAGCTTACAATGCAACTTTTTTCCCATCTTGTTTCAACATCATGTGAAATGCAGTTTCTAAATGAAACTCAAGTTTGTAAAGGAACCACTCTTTACCTTTCAAATTCCTGAAGCATTACTAGCTTAGTAGCTTGATATATCCTTGAGTTTGACTGAATTGTTTTAGTAGTTTCTTTCCTGTTGGATTTCAGCTATGAGATTCATTTACTTATGTCTTCAGACGGTAGCAAAAGTTAGTTTGTTGACTTTTTTTATTATTATTTTATTCATAATAGATGGATAATGCTTTAATTGATGATAGAAGAGTACATGTGGATTTCAGTCAGAGTGTTGCAAAACAATGGGCCGAATACAGGCGTAAAGGCAGCCAAATGGGTAAAGGTAATATTGGTTATGTCATTATATGTGTATAGCCATGCTCTTGCATCTAGGTGTCCTCATCCACTAACATAATCAACTACTTGATATCCTCTCCCAGAGATGGTTGCATTTGTGCATTTCCATTAGTTGTTATTTTGTGTCCAAAAAGAACATGTGCCTCTTTCTCTTTCTCTTCAAACATACACACCTGCACTAGCAACATGTGAAAATTCGATGTAAAATAAAGAGGAAATCATGTTATTACTGGTGTATGTGATTTCTTTCCACTTTTGGTCTGTGGAGATTCTGTTAGGTTTTAAACCCATAAACCAGTGGCTACTCCCAGGTATACCAATTGAGGGAACCATCCAAAATCAACTAACAAGTCTCTTGAGTCCCAGTTTCTAGGAAGAGCTTAGGAAGCTTAATACTTCTGGATTCCATCAAGTTGGCCAATTATCTGCTAAGTTGTTCACAGCATATCTGTTTTGGGGTCCTGGATCACATTACCAAGTTAATACCTCACTCAAACTGTTCTGTTCTGAGGAAATAAGGGAGAAAAGGAAGAGAATATAAGCTGATATGTAAAAGAGTTAGGTGGAGTTTATGCTCAATTTGAAATAGGACAAAATCACAAGTTCACATGTGTTGAGGAGCTAAAGAAAGGTTGCTTGCTGATCAATTCCTAGGAACAACTAGTCTGTATCGGTTAGTATTGGGATGTTCAAATCAGGAAAAAAGAAAAGCAACCTTTCAGCATATTTGTTAAAAAACACTTGTCAGTTGATAAGCATTAGCGTTTTCCCTGGTTCCTTTGTTCTCATTCAGGTGACTTATCAAAGTCAGTTATGCGTACTTTTTGTTGCTGTAGGAGGTTGCTTCAAATGTGGTGCTCCTGATCACACAGCTAAGGATTGTGTCGGGGGTCCTTCCACCAAACAACTCCAACCTCCAAAATATGTTTTGAAGGATGATAACATGCAGCATGGTGGAAATAATAACTCCAGGTTTGTAACTTTGGGTTTCTCTTTTTATGGTTGTGTATGTGGTTGGGCAAGCAATAATGAAACAGATTTTTGCAGATATGAAATGGTATTTGATGGAGACATTCCAGAAAGTCCAGGACGAGAAAAGAGACGCCATGATCCAGAAAGACAGAAGATGCACAGGAGAAGTATGGAAGACTTGAAACACAGGGAGGAAGAAAAGAAATATCCAGGTGATAGGCACAGGCAGAGTGACAGAAATAGGGGACACAGGGAGGACGATAGACATCATGAAAGAAAAATGAGTCAATATCCTGAGGAGCGATTTGATAGAATAAAAGAGCGGGATGATAATAGGACAAATGATCAAGATTATAGGAAGAGAAGTTCAGATGTCAAAGGTCGTGGAGATGGGAGAGAAAAAGAAGGTTATAGAAAGAGAACATCACATGATGATAGTCACAGGGGAGAATTGAGGGATGGCTCTAGTTATAAAAGGAAATACAAAGATGGTGACAGACGAGACTCAAGGGATGAACCAAGTAATAGAAAGTATGATGGCCATAGAAGCAGGATTGAAGACCAAGAACATAGACACCGAGGCATAGAAAGTGATGATGATCACAAACATAATCGTGATACGAGGCATCAAAGTGATCGAAAGAGATAAGATATGAAATGTTGTACTGCGGTGAAATTGGTTTTGTAGTGTCGAGTTCCTCTGGTTGTTGTATCACCCACAAGCCCTTTTATTTTTAGTTGTCTTGTGCAGAAATTCCTAAAGGAGCTTGAAACTTTTGGGAGAAATGATCCACTTTTATGCATGTAAAATGGCATTGGGAAGCTTCTTTACTGAAGCATTATGGACATATGCAATTGTAGATCTCCCAATCTCTAGTACTGCTCATGTAGGCAAGACGCAAGTATCCAAAACAGCAACATAGCAACGTGGTGCTTGCCGTTGACTTGCTTCCAGGTAGCATGAGATTTATGTTTCAGCCACATGGTGCTTTTGATTTTTAGTGTACCAAGTGCTATAGCCCTGGTTTCTCGAGTAAAGGTTCCTGCCCCAAAAATTATTAGAAGGCGATGAAACTTCTAGCTGTTATTGAGCGACCTTTGACGAGTGACCCGTTGGAAATAAATACACAATTCAATTAATCGAAATAAAGGAGACAATTAAACAGCATATCAGAAATAAATAACCAGCAAGACATCCGAAACAAACAGATAACCATCCAAGCAACAATTAGAAAGAGCCGAGACCATGTATCGTATTAAATAAACAGCATTAAGTTTTTTTTTTTTTTTTTTTTTTTTAAACTCGTATCTCAAAAATTATCACAATTATACATGGATAATGATCCCAAGCATTATAGAAAGAGACAGATGGGGCGTAACGGGGCGGGGCGGGGCGAGGCAAGGCAATGCGAGTAACCTTTGAACTTGAATACACCTCATTTCCACTAACAAATTACATAAAACTTATGGAAGTTTGGTTGTTGGTCCAAACAATCAAATCAAAAAGTGGAGCTGCAGTGAGAAGTCTACCAACATGTCCTCCAGGAACATCAGCAGCACCATTCAGACCTGATTTTCAGGTACATGCCTTTTATGATCCCTCTCCACATAACCCAGGCGGTTCACCCTGTTACGGTCATCTAAGTAGTCGTGATTGTTATAATGATGTGAGCCAGGTGCATAATCATTCCGATGCCTGCCCTCAGGTATTTTCTCTGGTGGACTCCTAGACTTCCGCTTGCGGTTTGATTTTGGTGAATGAAAGCCCTGGTCAATGTCATCAGGGACTTCCCCTTCTTCCATATTGTTGAAATCTGATTTATGTGATGACAGCACCTTTGTTCCTTGACGTTCTCCATCCCCTGCATCCTCTTGATGTGAGTTCTCATGATCTTGCCTGTCCAACGGCTTAGACCAGCTTTGCTTCCTGTCCCGCTTATTCTTTTCACTCTCAGCAGCTAGTTCAATCCCAGCTTCCAGTTCTCTCTCAATGAGATCATCCTCATCCAATAAATCAGTTTTCCGAGTTACATCGCCACCCCGAGACTTCTTTCGTTTCTCCAGTGCTGCCTTTACTTTGTCCCTGTCGATCTTTTTCATGGCATCTTGGGGTGACTGCCCTAGTGTACCTTCTCTACTTTCCAGGTTTCGACCAAAATGTTTGTCTTTTAATTCCCCTATTTCAGTTACTTCACTTCTCGAAACATTCCTTTCTTGATCTTCTTTTCCATGTGATGCAAGTCTTGATGTGTTTTGAGCTTCCCCAGCACTCTCATGGTGAAGCACTGCATCCATTCCATGGTCTAGGTTATCTGTCAATTCACCATCTGCATTGTGATCAGGAGAATTTTTTTTCTCCCCACTTGCATGCTCGATGCCTTGATTATGAGTGGTTCTTGGAGCCCCACCACGATTATCTGCAAGTGGCATTGACTTTGAGGTTCCAGCCCTTGAACTAATACCTCCAGCCTGAGAATGACTATTAGTTGTTGCATGTTCCTCCTTGCTAGAGGAACCGTTTGATGTGCCTTGATGAGTAGTCCCACCTACAGTGCTTCCTTCAGCATCATTGTTAGTCGAAAGTGGCACCCGGTTTTGTTCATACAATTCCAGCATCTGATTGCTAACTTCTGCAAGATACAAGACCACAGTTAAGGATAAAACTGTTGTATTCAGAAGGAATCATCAGAGCAGCTTGCATGACCACAACTACTATCCTTTCATACGGCTTGGTTCAGGCTCAATCCTCCAAGCACTTATGAGGGAAAGAAGGCCAAAAGCACATGCTTTAATGAAAAAAGTATGCAGATATAATTGCTAATAAGAGTAAATATCAGTTGTTACATTCATCTTTTATAAATTTGAAAAGAAACGGAAAACACAAACCCTCCAACTGGCGTGGGGTGACATCAAACTCTTGCCACCAGACTTTCTCGCCATCTGATGGAAGCTTTACTTTGAGGAACTTTGCAGCTAGGAAAATGGCACCTGCCGCAATGTGGTGGGGCTTAAATTGCAAGCAAAGAGATGTGCGCAGTCTGCATGCGGCATCTCCCCAATCAAGACGAGACAATAAAAAAAGTGCATATAGATTAGAATAAGCAATTTTTCATACCCATCGTTCACAAAATTCCATGCAACCTGGGCAAGGGCATTTTGAGCAACCTTAAATTTCTTGATTGCATCAACAAGAGGTTTATAAGGATGCTGAACGTTTAGATCGAAACCAAGAGTTGCAAGTACAACCCTCTCTCCAAGTAAAATTAGTTCTTTCTGCTGTTCATATACCTCCTGCATGACAAAGATTTATTAATACAGATGTTAACAAGCAGATTAAGAACTACACAAAAACATGCAATTTCAATGTGAAGACAAGAGAAGCTACAAATCCCTGATGCTAAAAACACAGCAAGGAAAGACTCATAAAGCTAAAATGTGAACACATTTAAACTAACAGAGTAATCTAGGATAGATTTTGGCATTTCAGCTGAGTTCCACTAGCAATACCATTGGGCTTTGGGCAAGTGACCTAGGGAGGGGCGGGAAGGGCAATATACGGATGTACATAGGAGAACAAAAATCAAATATTGGCAATGCAAATCTTACAAAGAGAAAAGAAAATTCTTTGCAGAATGGTAATATATGGAGAAATTACCTTTTGCTTGATCCTTTGGACAGCTTCAGGATCCTTTTTGTGAATGATTTCATATGAAACAAGGATAACATCTTTCAGTGGACGGGGAGTCTCTTCCACCTTCCCCGCAAGAAACATGCACACTGTGGCAATGGTCTGCAACACATTCCCAGTGAAATTAAACACTGAACAAATGCGTGCAAAAGACATTGCAATCCAAATGCAAGGGATTGTGCAAGCAGCAAAAAGATATGAAAAATAGAAAAAAAACTCCGCTACCTACCATTCCTAATAGACTTCAATGCATTTATAGACCAAAGAATCATTTCCAACCAGGAAAAGAATTTCTTTTATACAACAAACGAACAAACACTCACCCTTCTATCATTCTTTGCATGAGATTGACGAAGAAAAAATCGGTGACAGAAAATTATTGCCGTAGCAATTGTTAGCTGGGGCCTGCATTATAAGAAATTCAAGACTCATTATGCCAAGCTAGCAAACATAATTCATTAACCACATTTTACGCATGACTATTGCAAGAGTAGAGTGAAACCATTACTAATGGAAGTGTGAATGAAAACTCAGATAAATACTAAATGAAAGCATTTCAATTGTAGACAGAATATTAAAACAAACAAAACCTTAATATGTAAGGACTTGCACTTTATTACAAAAAAGCATTCATACAATCTCACAACTAAAGCATTTTAATTACAAACAAAGAACATAAAGCACAAGTCAATATCTAAAGACTCACACTTTCAGTCTCATGCCCAAATCTTGTAAGAATGTACAGTAGGATTTGCGTAGATAAGTCTCCTTCTTTAAGTCGATATTATCTTGTCTAGATGGCGAGTTTTCTTCAATTTCCCTCCTGGAAAAGTACCAACGGCCACCTTCATCTGGTTTTTCCTGAGGATACTTGTGGAGGTTTGACCCATGATGAGAGGATTCACCGGGCAGTGCCATATCTCTTCTTATGCAACAAAAGAATCCAAAACTTCTATAAAGAATATAAATTTATTCTTTATATGTGACCAATGCGCAGACTATACAACCATGTCATATGTGAGCGCCCTGCATGAGGAATTTCAAGGCTATGTCAAAATGACAGATATAATCAAGTAACATGCTAGTTCGTCAGTATAACAAACTACAGCTCCAGATTCATGGTGAGTAAGTAAATGCAGAGACAGAATGCAGAAAAGACAACCGATGAACTAATGTGAAGCAGTGCTAGGACCAATGTAGATATATACTTACAACTTGACCCAAACAAGCTTTAAAACTGATATTTAATGGAAGACATTAACTATATCTTGTTTTCATATAAGTAATTGTGTATTTTGATGCTCATACACCCAAATCATGAAGTGTCGTCCTTAACAGATCCAGGAAAGAAGCTATCATGTTAACAATACTCACTTAGGACCATCGTTTCACCATCAATTCTTCTACATTTAGCCAAAAAAACAAAAACCCTATTCCTCGAATCACATTCCCATGACCTATATTTTTTTTTTTAATCCCAACAGTTTCATCATGACGTAGAACAATAAATTGTTGCTGCCGAATATAAATTAACAACCTTTCTAAGAGAAAAATCACAATAAACCCTAACCCTAATTCAACTGTAACTCTCAAATCCCTAAACTTTAAGAACAACAGAAAGCGCAAAAAAAAAAAAAAAAAATCTTCGACGCGCAGAATATAGATGCAAAAAAAAAAACAACAAATTGACAGAATAATTAGGTAAAAAGTAATGAAACCAATGAGAATTAATTTGAATGAAGAGAAACAAAAGAGAAAAGAAAAGAAAACCCTAATTTCTGTAAGCACTTACAGAATTGGATAAAAAATTCGGACTTGAAGACAAGCGTATGGGCAAATCAAAAACAGCAAAAGATTAAACGACGCAACAAAGCTGCGATCTTTATCGAAACTGAGAACAGATATATAAGAGACGAGGCGTACCTCGAAGCTCCAACGAGTGAATAGCAATAAGCTTCACCCAATAAAACAAAAAATA
>CATIWO010391324.1:0-17386 GCA_949673435.1 Macaranga tanarius
TGAAACGCCAATTTTCTGCATTTGTCGAGGAAATCATAACGTCTATAAAGTGAAAGGAGTGACCCAAGATAGTTACTTGGATATCTTCTTTCCATAATAACGCAAGCCCACCACTATGGCCCCTATTCTCAGCAACATAAAGGCCTTCATAACCCAAACATCTTTTAACATTATCTAACTTATTTTTAGCAGCAATAGTTTCTGAAAGGAAAATAATACTGGGAGATTTTAGTCAGACAATTTCCTTCAGAACTTGAATTGCACGTGGGTTGCCCAGCCCATGGTAATTCCAAGCTATAACACTCATTGCTGCTGGCGGGCCTGGTGACCAGGACCCACCAATATATCTGTATTAAGGACTAAGGAATCATTATGAACATGGGCCCGCCCACTACTGCTCACTGTTTTAGAAACACCTAAGTCCTGCCTTGCATGTTTGACAGAGGCAATGGTAACTCCATGATCTTCGGCCATATCACTGCAATCACCCTCCCCTCTTGCCTCATAATCCTCACCCACTTCTTTTCTATTTCTGGATGCATAACTGTCTCTTTGCATGAGATCTGTATCATTAACTGCATGCATGTTTGTCATCACCTTTGAACGTGGCGTATAATGCGCCTTTCCAAAATCCACCTGCATGTTAGTGAGTGGGTCAACTCGTAACTCGTCGGGCTTTGGAGGTGGCTCCTCTCTCAACCATCTCGCCCCTATGTTTGATCAACTTCGGATGTTCCCAGCAATCATCCAAGTTCCATAGGACCGTTCCACCTCTCATGTTGCAGAGTTGAATAATCTCTCACATGTAGATTCATGGTGTCCGATTTTGCCACAAATGAAACAGAAATGGCGAATCCTCTCATATTTAAATTTGACCTAGAACTAGTGTCCACCTTCTCTTTTTAACTTCATCTTTTGCTGCAGGGCTTTTGTGGAATCAATTGATACTCTCACCCGCATGTAATTTCTCCATGTACCTGTGAAATTGTTGGGATCAGCTTTGATGAACACTCCCATATAGTTACCTATAGCTTGAGCCATACGTTCTGACATGAAGCCGATAGGCAGATTAAAAACTTGCACCTAAACATCTACCATGATTAGTGGAACTTCCAATGGGTGGTCGTCGTTTTTCAGTCTTCGTGTGATAAGTAAGTTCTGTTCAAATGTCCATGGCCCTCCCTCGATAACCCTCGAAATGTCGATTTCGTGAAAAAATTGAAATAAATATCGATTAGAACCGAGATCCCTTATGATCACGCCTTTTACCGGGCGCCATAAAGCCGCTAACATATTCTTTATGGAAATGAAGTGAACATTCTTTTCTGTAACAAACTTTCCAACTAAACACTATCGGAAATCTATCACTAGTTCTGCAAGGGCTTCATTTTCTATGACTATTCCTTCCTCTGTGTCAAGAACCAGACCAGCGCATGCTTCTCCCAGTTCTTCCACTCCCTCTGTCTCGGTTGGAGAAGACATAATAAGAAATAAGAACTTTACAGAAAGCGTTGGGACAAAAGGTCGGTAAGAATAAGATTAAAAGGACAGAAAAACTCTGAAAGAAAAGAATAAAAGAACATAAGCACTTGTCACAGAGACAAGACAAAAACGGAACTTGTCACAGAGACAAGACATAAATCTCTTTTCACGTGATTTCCCATTTTAAAAATTATAAGCCCTTGTTAATGTTTGAGCTACCGAATTCGCAGATCTATATATGGGCTTCACTTGTCTAGTTCTAACAATAACTTTCAACAATCATCAATCAATGCACCTCGCTACGATAAATCTGAATTTAAAAAACTGAATAGCCATGATTGCAAATTCAATAATTTTGTATTTAAAAAACTGAATAGCCATGATTGCATCACCAACAACCTATCCAATTGTTGCTTTACCCAGTTTGGAGTCCCCCTTCATCTCTCCCCCAGGTAAACTTATATCTTACCATGCCCATTTCTATAAGATTGCAATCCTAAATTACTTGGCTGAACTCATTTATGTGTCTAGATGGATGATGAACCAATCCTCTTTTTTCATCACTGCTAAGAATATTATTGAAGTCGCCATTGCAACACCACGACAATGTTAATTTCGAACTTAGATCTCTTATGATGTTCCATAATTCATTCCTTCTAGTCCAATCAAACTTTTCATAGAAGCTAGTGAACCTCCACGACTTTATATTTGGCATATAAGTTAAGAAATCTATGTTTTATCTTGAGAAGCTTATTAGTGTTGTCAGGTGAGATCCCATAACATCGCAAGATCTCTATGTTACCCACCCTCTCCACCATAAACAAATCCTCAAAGCCAAACATCTCCTTCTTCTCTCTTCATGGTCCTCCTACTTGCTAAAATTTCTATAAGAAAAATAAAAATAGTTTATTTCATTTGAACCATGTCCTTTACGGTTTGAATTGCCCATGAGTTGCCTAGCCCACGATAGTATCAACTAATAAAACTCATGGCTCTTGGCGTGTCACACCCACTCTACTAGCTATGGAATAGGCATAACTAGTTGATAGCTGGCTTTACTAATACTGAGGATAGAATAATGTATATCTTTATATTACTAATAATTTTAGTATTTAAACCAATTGGAAATAATATTATATTATTACAAAATAAAGTCTCCTATAATATCTTCAATTGTCAAATACAGGTTATCAACTACATAATAAAGTACTCTTAAATATAATAGAAAGATAAAATGCTGGGATGATTGGCTCAACCTCCTCTAGACACCGAACAAGACAATAAGATAGGTTATACAGTCTACTGCTGATTCTCCAAAGGATCTAGAAAATTTTAAATAAAAGGAGTGAGTATAAAACTACTCAGTTAGTGGATAAAATAAAATAAAGTGGGAATATTAGCTATTTTCTATAATAACTGCATAAATAAATGAAAACTACAATGATAAAAGTTATAAAGCTGCTGAAATTATTCTTTTAATTTATTAATATGCTAACTTACTAGTAACTGAAATACTGTATCAAATTTAGCTACACAGTTGCTATAAAACTAAGAAAACATTCATAAGAATTGTAATCCATATACTCATTAAATGTATAACCAAAAGATTATGCTAATTGCTAATACATTGGACGCATGATGATGCTGAGTAGCCCAAGTGTATATATTGCTAGTCATACACATGTGCAAAGCTTCCTCCCAAGGGCTAACCACTCGGTTGTACGTCTCCAAGACTATAAATATATATATAATGTTGAGATAAGGGACTAGTCATCATGGTATAATCTAAAGGATACATATCACGAGTGTATAGACTTGTTTATAAATCAAGGCATTTACATTTATCAAACTACTAATAAAATATAATAGCTGAGACTTTTAGATAATACTGGGTACCAATATACTATTGAAACATAATCATTGTCTATAAAAATAATAACAACCATGTTCTTGCTTTAAATTTCTTTAGCTATATTAATAACAAACATCTCACTATATATTCTCAATTTTTGTTACATACACTAAGTAATTTATAAAACAATAATATAAAGTAAATATTTTCTAAAACTATTTATAAGGAAACATTAGTTATATCATTGAAATTTTTTTATATCCTTTAACATTTTTGTACATATAATTTCAAAAACTAAAGTTATATATTTAGCCACTCACCTAAGTTCGCTGAACCAAGAACTAGCTAGTTGGCTCTGACCTATACTCTATAGCTGTGACTGGATCTGCTCCTAATATTTTAGAAGCAAAACATAAGATTATAAGCTTTTTATCAAAATTCTACTCAACCCAGTTGATATATGATAGGATGGTATGGTCTATAGCCCTACAAATGGTATGAAAAAGCTTCCGTAGAGTTCCTAAGGCATTAGACAGCCACTGATGCACCACCTTAGTACATTGAGGTGCCTTCTTAGCACTGTGGCACCGCCTTAGCTCATTGAGGCACCGCCTCAGCTCACTGAGGAGCCTCCTCAGTGCTCAGGTGCCACCTCAGTGCTCTGAGGAGCTCTTCAGCGTTGAGGCATCGCCTGATCGATCTGTAGATGAACTGCATAATTAAAAACCTCTATTTTTGCACATTTTTAACATATTTCAACACCAACAAAACATCTTAAAGAGATATGTACTTAAAATGGTCTATTCTAGCCTAACTAAAGTCTTTAAATTAATCACAACAATCATTAAAATTTTAACAAAATCAAGAGTTTGGAATTTGAAACAAAATAGATTTATTTACTTGAATTCAATAGAAACTTTAATTGAAGATGAGAAGCTTAAGGAGGAGTTGAAGTTGTTTTACTAAGAGAAGCTTGAGTAGAGAAGGAAGAAGAAAGAAAAAAAGAAAAAAAAATTTGTTGATGGAAGCCATGAAAATAAGAAGAAGAAACGTAGGGAAGAGGAAGAGCTATAATGCCTTTTTCTCTTTTTTTTTTTTAAAATAAAATAACTATTTAGTCCTTCTAATATCCCCTAATAAACTAATAGGTCCTCAACACTTATTTCTAATCCTATTTATTATTAGAAGTCAGTTAGCCTCTAGAGCAGGATAGTACAACTCTCTCCCTTTTAAGAAATTTCATCCTCAAAATTTGTATACCTACGAGAAAAATAAATAGGGATATTGAATCCACATATCTTCTTATCTTTCCCATGTTGCTTCCTCCTTAGAATGATTACTCCATAAAACTTTAACCAAGGAAATCACTTAATTTCTCAAAACTTTCTCTTCTCTAGCTAAAATCCCTATGGGCTCTTATTCATAAGTCAAATATTTCTTTAATTCTATTAGCTACTATTGCAGTATGTGGGAGGGATCACTTCTATATCTTCTCAATATGGATACATGAAAGACATCATGCACCTGAGATAACTCTAGAGGGAAAGCTAACCAATACACTATAGGTCCAATTCTTTCAATCACTTCATATGGTCCAATAAAATGAGGACTCAATTTCCCACGCTACCTAAATCTAACTATACCTTTCCATGGAAATATCTTCAAGAATACTTTATCACCTATATTAAACTCAATGTCTTTTTTTTTCAAGTTAGCATAACTCTTCTATTTCTTTTGAGCTACCTTCAATCTACTACGGATTAATTCAATCTTGTCTATGGTTAACAGTACAATTTCTGGTCCTACTAATTTTCTTTCCCCTACCTCATTCCAATATATTGGAGTTTTGCATTTCCTTCCGTATAATGCTTTATAGGGTGCCATGTCAAGGCTTGCATGGTGGCTATTGTTATATGAAAATTCTATTAACGGCAAGTGTTTATCCCAACTTCCCTTGAATTCCATCACACATGGCTTTGGCATATCCTCTAAAGTTTGGATAGTTCTTTTCGATTGACCATCAGTTTGTAAGTGAAAGGATGTACTAAACTTCAATTTTATACCCATGGCTTGATGTAAACTGGGCCAAAATCTAGATGTGAACCTGGGATCTCTATCCGATATAATAGAGATTAGTGTACCATTAAGTCTTAGAATCTCATTTACACAAACTTGTGCTAACTTATTCAAGAAATAATCCACTTTGACCGGTAAAAAGTGAGTTGATTTAATTAGCCTGTCCACTATAACCTATATTGAATCATATCATTACTGAGTACAAGGTAATCCCATTACAAAATCCATGGTAATATGCTCTCTATTTAATATAATGGAGATTGGTGTACCATGAAGTCTTAGAATCTCATTTACATAAACTTGTGCTAACTTATTCAAGGAATAATCCACTTTGACTGGTAAAAAGTGAGTTGATTTAATTAGCCTATCCACTATAACCTATATTGAATCATATCATTGCTGAGTATGAGGTAATCCCATTATAAAATCCATGGTAATATGCTCCCATTTCCACTCTAGAATAGGAAATGGTTGTAAAAGACTTGATGGAAGTTGATGCTCACCTTTCACTTATTAACAAACTAAACATCTTGCTATATAATCTGCTATATGTCTTTTCATGCCCTGCCACTAATAGTTTTCCTTAAGTGTACGATACATTTTAGTACTGTCCGGATGCATTGAGTACGCAGAATAATATGTCTCCTCCATAATCTCCCGCTTCAATTCTTTAATATTTGGAACACAAAAGCCTTTGTCCAAGCATTAAAGTTCCATCCTCTCTAAGAGAAAAATCAATTCGTGATCCACTTTTTACCTCGTCAATAGCTTTACATAAATGAGCATTCTAAGTTTGCACTTTTTTAATCCTTTATATTAAAATGGGTCTAACCTTGAGAGTTGCAACAATATTCCTTGATTGTTCAATTTTATATCCACATTTATAGCTTGAAGTTATATAAAAAAAGGAAATCACACTGACTTGATATGAGTTAAGTTACTATAGGATTTTCGATTAAGAGCATCTGCGACAACATTTGCCTTTCCAGGATGATACTCTATTGTACAATCATAGTCCTTTAACAACTCAATCTATTATCTTTGCCTCAAATTCAACTCCTTTTGACTAAGAAGTTATTTAATAGATATGTGATCTATAAAAATTTGACACGTCTCTCCATATAGATAATGCCTCTAAGTTTTAAGAGCAAACACCACAATCTCTAATTTTAAATTATGAGTAGGATAGTCTAATTCATGCGGCCTTAGTTGTCTAGAAGCATATGCTATAACCTTCCTATATTATATAAGAACACAACCTAATTCTTTCCTAGAAGTATTACTATACACCATAAATTCACTATCACTAGTGGGAAGCGTTAACACTGGTGCATAAGTTAAACACGCCTTAAGTTTCTCAAAACTCCTTTGACATTCTTCTGTCCATCCAAACTTCACATTTTTCCTTAACAATTTTGTTAATGGAGCTGCTATAATCGAGAAATATTGAACAAATCAGCAATAGTAACTAGCTAAACTCAAGAAACTACTCACCTCTATGGTATTGGTTAGTTGTTCCCATTTAACTACTGCCTTAACTTTCTTAGGGTCTATATAAACAACATCTGCTAATATAACATCCCCTAAGAAAAAAATTTGATCTAGCCAGAACTCACATTTACTCAATTTAGAGAATAGTTGATCACTTCTCAAAGTTTGCAATATTGTCCTCAAATATTTTTCATGTTCCTCTCTACTTCGGGAATACACCAATATATCATCTATGAGTATAATCATAAATTTGTCCAGATATTTTTGAAGCACTTTATTCATGAGATCTATGAAGGTACCTGGTGCATTGGTTAACTCAACGACATCATAAGAAACTCATAATATCCATAGCGCATCCTAAAATTCATCTTAGGTACATCTGCCTCTTTAATTTTTAATTGATGATACCTAGACCTTAAATTGATCTTTGAAAAAATCTTAGCTTATTACAATTGACCAAAGAGATTATCAATACGAGGTAATGGATACTTATTATGTACCGTAACCTTATTCAACAGTCTGTAATCTATATATAGCCTCATGGAACCATCTTTTTTCTTTACAAATAACGCAGGTGCTCCCTAAGGCAATACACTATTCCTAATGAAACCCTTATCTAATAACTCCTGCAATTGGATCTTCAATTCATTTAACTTTGTTGGAGCCATTCTATAAGGTGTTTGAGAAATAGGGGTTATACTAGGGATCACATCAATAGAGAATTCAATCTCTTTATCTGGAGGTAAACTTGGAAGATCTTCTGGAAAAACATCTTCAAATTCACACACTATTGATTCATCTTCTAATTTCGACCCTTCAGATTTAGTGTCAATCACATAAGCAAGATATACTTGACAACCCTTTCTTAGCATTTTTTTAGCCATTATAGTTGATATCAATTAAGAGGGAAGAGCATGATGTGCCCCTTAAAAAGAAACTTTAGTTTCCTCAGAACATTTAAACTCTACTATTTTCTTAAAATAATCCACTATAGTATAATGGCGAGATAGCCAATCTATGCCTTAGATTGTACCTAAACCCTGAAGTTGTAGGGGAACTAAATTTGCTAGGAGCTCATATTCACCTATCTTAATTGTACAATCTTTATACACTTTCTCATAAGCCTTAGAATTTCCCAAAGGGTTACTAATAATCATCATAGCATCTAAGGAACTAGGCTTTAAATTAGCATACAAGGTAAAATAGTGAGATACAGAAGAATGTGTGGCTCCTAGGTCAAATAACACACAAGTATCTCGATCAAATATAGTTAACATACCGGTAACAACTTCTGAAGATGCCAATGCTTCATCTTGCATCATTGCATAAACTCTACCCTGAGTTAAAGGTCGATTTAGTTGGGCACTTTGTCCTTGCTAAGATGTTATAGCAATAACACCACTCCTACCAATACTAGGGTTAGAATCAGTGGTGACCTGTCTATTTGGTGGAAATTTTCTACTACCACCCTGATTTCTAGAGGTTGTAGTTCCTCGTACTGAATCACCAAAGTGCACTAATGAAGGACAATCCCTTTTTATATAGCCAATTTTCCCGCACTTAAAATATCCCAATGACCTTTTCTTATATTCCCCTTCATGAAACTTGCCATAATTTGAGCATTGTGGGTATGTATGTCTCCTCTGGTTATTTTATGGTATAACTCTATAGGTTTACCTCTAGGTACTTGTAAAGCTACCAACTGGCTACCTTACAGAACTCTAACTTATCTGAGGTTGATTAGCTTGTTACCCAATGCTCATGTGCGAACCTCGACCACTACCACTATAACCTGATCTAGGTGGTAATATACTAACTCCTCTGTTGGCTTGTCTATCTCTAAAACTTTGAGAGGAATTAAGGATAAACCTTTTATTCTTTTGTTCTTGCTCTAATTCTTCTTTTCTTGCCTTCTCAAAAGCAAGCATCTTTTGAACTAGTTCCCAAAAATTATTCCCTTTGTACTACACTATTCTAGTTCACATATAAACTTGTAGTCCGCTTCTAAATCTATCACACTTAGTTGCCTCTGAAGGTGTAATCTCAAAAATAAAGCGATCTAGATCCTCAAATCGATCTGCATACTCTTTGACTGACAAACTACCTTGGCTCAACTTAAAGAATGCCTCCTACTTACTTTTCTTATAGCTGTCTGTCAAATACTCTTTATGAAACTCCGTGATGAATATATTCCATGTAAGCCCTTCACCATATAGACGAAAAACTTTAGTCAACCAATCATCCACTAAACCTTTTATAAACCTATGCTTATTTTGAACTTTCTTAATCTATGTCAACCTTAAGATAAGAAAATCTTTCTCTAACTTCTTCATCCACTCATCAGCTCTTCCACCATCTATAGACCCCATAAACTTATATGCACCTAATCTGCATTCATGATACTGATCCTGAGTAGCCATAGCAGCTATAAAAGCTTGAGTCATAAGAGCTCTCACACCAGCATCAACCTGAAAAGGAGGTACTGGTTGTACTGGTTGTAGATCAGGTGGAACTGGTGGTGGATGAGCTGGAAGCGTAAGAACATATTACAGAGGTGGAGCAACTGGATATACTCTTGATGCAACATCACTAAGGGTAGAATTCATATGTTCCCCTCCATTGAAAGACACATCATCCATCCATTCAGGATGATCTAGAGGATTCTTATGAGGTTAGCTAATATCAGTGATTCTAGCAATGCGGCCACAATAATTACTATAACCTCTACTACCTCTAAGTTTTGGCGGTATTGCTCTATACAAATATAATAGAAATAAAGTCTTAGACTTAGTAATTCTATTCTAGAGATAGAACATTAGGTAAACTGCTAAACCTAGACTCTGATACCAATTAAATTGTCACACTTACTTTGCTAGCTATGGAATAGGCGTGACTAGTTGATAGCTGGCTATGCAAATACTGAGGATAGAATAATGTATATCCTTATATTACGAATAACTTTAGTATCTAAACTAATTGGAAATATTACTATATTATTACAAAATAAAGTCTCATGTAATATCTTCAATTGTCAAATACTAGTTATTAACTACATAATAAAGTACTCTTAAATATAATAGAAAGATAAAATATTGGGACGATTGGCTCAACCTCCTCTAGACATAGAAAAAGACAACAAGATAGGTTCTATAGTTTACTACTGATTTTTTAAAGGATCTATAAAATTTTAAATAAAAAGAGTGAGTATAAAGATACGCAGCGAGTAGATAAATAAATTAAAGTGGGAACATTAGCTATTTTCTATAATAACTATATAAATATAAGAAAACTACTATGATAAAAGTTATAAAGCTGCTGAAATTATACTTATAATTTATTAATAAGCTAACTTGCTAGTAACTAAAATACTGTATCAAATTTAGATACACAGTTACTATAAAATTGAGAAAACATTCATAATAATTTTAATCCATTCACTTATTAAATGTATAACTAAAAGATTATACTAATTACTGACACATTGGGAGCATGATGATTTTGAGCAGCCCAAGTGTATATATTACTGGTCATACGCATATGTAGAGCTACCCTCCAAGGGTTAACCACCCGGTTGTATGCCTCCAAGACTATATGTACCACCAAGTACTATCCCAAAGATAGTTGCTAAGTAATATTGTTGATATATATATATATATATTACTGACATAAGACATCATTCATTATAGTGTAATTTAAAGGATACATATCACGAGTGTATAGACTTGTTTATAAATCAAAGCATTCACATTTATCAAACTGCTAATAAAATAAAATAGCTGAGTCTTTAGCTAATACTGGGTGCCAATACACTACTGAAACATAATCATTGTATATAAAAATAATAACAACCACGTTCTTGCTTTAAATTTCTTTAGTTATATCCATAACAAATATATCACTATATGTTCCTAATTTTTGTTATATACACTAAGTAATTTATAAACAATAATAGAAAGTAAATATTTACTAAAACTATTTGTAAGGAAACATTAATTATATTATAGAAAAACATTTTATATCCTTTAACATTTTTGTACATATAATTTCAAAAACTAAAGTTATACGTTTAGCCACTCACTTGAGTTCACTAAACTAAGAACTAGCTAGTTGGCTCTGATCTATACTCTACAGCTATGACTAGATCTGCTCTTAACATTTTAGAAGTAAAATATAAGATTATAAGCTTTTTATCTAAATTCTACTCAATCTAGTTGATATATGATAGGATGGTATGGTCTACAACCCTAAAAATGGTCCAAAAAAGCTTATAAAGAGTTTTTAAAGTGTCAAATAGCCACTGAGGCACCTCCTTAATGCACTGAGGTTTCACTTTAGTACACTAAGGTGCCTTCTCAGTGCTCAGGCGTCGCCTCAGCACACCAAGGTGCCTTTTCAGTATTTAGGCATCGCATGATCGATCTGCAGATGAACTGCAGAATTAAAAACCTCTAGTTTTGTACATTTTTAATATATTTCAACAACAACATAACGTCTTAAAGAGATATACACTAAAAAGAGTTTATTCTAGCCTAGCTAAAGTCTTTAAATTAATCACAACAATCATCAAAATTTTAACAAAATTAAGAGTTTGGAATTTGAAATAAAATAGATTTATTTACCTCAAAATGCTTGAATTTAATACAAACTTGAATTGAAGATGAGAAGCTTAAGGAGAAGTTGAAGTTGTTTTGCTAAGAGAAGCTTGAGTAGAGAAGGAAAAAAAAAGAAAAGAAAGAAAAAAAATGTTGATGGAAGCCATGAAAATAAGAAGAAGAAACGTAGGGAAGAGGAAGAGCTATAATGCCTTATTCTTTTTTTTTTTTTAAATAACCACTTAGTCCTTCTAATATCCCCTAATAACTTAATAGGTCCTCAAAACTTATTTCTAATCCTACTTATTATTAGAAGTCAGTTAACCTTCAGAGTAGGATATTACATGGCGGGCCTAGAAACTAAAACTGCCACTAATAAGTTTTTTAGGATCTCATCATTATTATTCTTTGGTCTCTCTCTTATCCATAGTTTGCTGATTCTTTATTATCAAAATCTCCCAAGGCAGATTTCTAACTTCAAGCCTTCCTACTTTTTTTTGGAATATGTAATAATTAGGCCATTATTTAGCCCATCATCATCATAATGCCAATTTTTATTCTCCAAATTAATGGTCTCCTTCACCGATACAATATGATTGCTCTAAATTTTTAAAAAAATCTATCTACTCCTTTGATTTCTTCACTCATTGTGCCCTTACCAGATTATATCACCATCTTTCCTTTTTCATCATTTCGTTCTTCTTTGTATCCTGAACCTTCTGTTGGACTTATTTTATCGATGATTATGTTGTCATCGGCATAGTCATATTTTGGATTTTTTTGGGATTTCATCATTATTGTTCTTATGAATTTCTTTGTTATCCATAGTTTGCTGATTCTTTATCATCATAATCTCCTCAGACTGATTCCTAACTTCAATTATCCTCATTCTTTTGGAATCTATGATAATTAGGCCATCATTTGGCCTATCATCATCACAACATTGATTCTCATTCTCCAAATCAATGGTATCCTTGATGCAATATGATTGCTCTAAATTTTGAAAAATAATCCATTTACTCCTTTGATTTTTCCAGTCATTGTGGTCTTACCAGATTATATCTCCATCTTTCCTTTTCCATCATTCCTATCTTTTTATACCCTGAACCTTTTGGTGGTCTTGTTTCATCAATGATCATCTTGTCATCGGCATAGTCATATTTTGGAATTTTAGACAAAAACTACTTTCACCAATTTCATGAGCTTTGTTTTTAGCTTACGCCTTAAGCCAAGCTCCATACGGTCGTTCTACAATTTCTATTAGATTATCAAATAATTTTTCACAGTATTTGTCAAAATTTCCTAAGAGACTATATATAAAACAAAAGATAAGAAGGCGTTCATATTTGAATTGAATTTAGCACCAATCTCCTTCTGTTTTTTAATCTTCATTTTGCTCTTCAATGGAATATGAATATCCAACATGACTCATATCCTTATATAACTTCTCCATAAGCCTAAGAAGTTTAAAAAGGATACTTATATAGCAGTATATTCACTCTTTATTTGTTTATATAATTACTTATTAAAATATTTTTAAAATAACTTATATAAATAATGGAACAAATTACTATATAATTAACATAATTTATTTCTTTACATAAAAATAAATTTATATTTCATTGAGATACTTGACATAGCTAGACTCTAAATTACTACAATTCATTATATTTTTATAGGTGTAGGAGGTAGGTTTAGTGTGCACTCAAGTATTGACATTTTGACAACTATGGCACTTTATGGATTTTACAACCCACTTAGAAGATACAATGGTCTAGCCATATAGGCTAGCATCAAAGATGGAGTCGCCACCTTGATAATAACTAGGAAAACACTCTTTGTAGCAAC
Organism: Macaranga tanarius; assembly: GCA_949673435.1. NCBI lineage: Eukaryota > Viridiplantae > Streptophyta > Magnoliopsida > Malpighiales > Euphorbiaceae > Macaranga > Macaranga tanarius. Next base: position 13,342 of record CATIWO010391324.1, read on the forward strand.
TAGCTAGATTCCTTGGAGGCACAATAACCACACCTTAGTGACCCGGTTCAGAAATTAGGTACAAGTTATAGCCTGTCCAACCTTTCGGCTGACCTCCATTTATATTTTAGTCTTTTTAATTATTTTATTTTTTATTAATTTTCCTTATTGCACAAAACAATGATGATTATATCATATAAACAATAAAATAATATACATCCATACATAGTGTTAAATAAAATTCATATAAAAAAAGCGAGAGGAGAAAAGATTACAAGTTTCAATAACAATATAAAAATTCATAAAAAGAAAGGAAGGAAGAAAAAACATTACAAATCACAACAATAATATAAATTCATACAAAGAAAGGGGAAGGAGAATAGATTTACATCTCTTTAACAATATAATAATAATACAAATAACTAAATAATAAATTAAATTAAATTAAACCATTCACTCTTAGTCTAAATTAGCGAGTAACTAAATTAAAAGAAATAAATTGTCATACATCCTAAATCTATACATGGAAAATGAAGATATATGCATCTACAAAAGTTAAGTGAATCACTCATGATGCAAACACAATCATTAAATATATAACTCTATTAAAGGCTAAAAATAGTAACAAAAATATAATTATCATGAATCAAGCAACAATCAAATTAATTTACAAGAAAAATAGAATCCTACTAATTTAATAAGAAATATGAAGAAAATAAAAAATGTAAAGAAAATAATTATTATAGAAAGAAATATTTGTTCAATAAATAAAATCATTATCTTCTAAATATGCAAAGAAAAATAAAATCTAAAATAAAATCAGCAAAGGAAAACATACTAATATCCATATATCAAAATAATATTTGCACTGTATAATGGAGGAAACATAAAATTTTAAATTAAAACAAAATCTATTATCAATCCTAAAATTTCTACCAAATTAATTATTAGTCTAAATCTAATAAGCAAACATACAAAATATATTGTGAGTTACCAAATTTATTGAGATTGCTTAAAAGTAAATGAAATAAAAGACAAAGCAAACAAAAAAAATAAAATCATAATACATTAAATTTACAATTAATCAAAATCATTCAGAAATTCTAAATAGTCTAATTTTATTAAATTACTTGAAATATTATTATAAAATTTCATTTTATCTAGTTAATCTAATTTTAATTAACTTATAAAAATATAATCAAACAAACATAATGAAAAAAAATATAAAAGGTAAAATAATTAATAAACACAAAAAAAAAAAAAAACATAACAATTAAAAAAGAAAAACAAAAGGGGACAGTACACCTGTTTGAACATTCGCACACCATTGTTCAAATAGGTGCGTGTCCAACAGAATTTTTTATTATTTGCCTTTCTTTCTTTTATTTTTATATCTAATTAAGTCCCAATTAAACAAATAATTCAAAGCCATAATTTAGCAAGATTGATTTAAATAATAAATTAACAATTGTGCATATTATCAATTAAAAATTGTATAAAAGTAAATAAAATAAGTTTCTTTTTTTAAAATAAAATATGAGTAACCGAATAGAATAAAATAACGACAGAAATAGGAAAAAAATTAAGCATATAAAGAAAAAAATAACAAAATGAAAAAAGTTAGGGTGTAATTGCACCATCGATCAAATTCACCTAGTGGAATGGTTCTCTCCAAAAAACGTTGTTGTATTGTTAGAATTAAATTGAACTGTTGAATCACCTCCAAAATATAAAGAAAAATTGTGTTTGATTTATTTTTTTTGGATTAATTTTAAAAAGAACTTATGTTTACTCAATTCTGTTAATGGTATCGAAAACCTTTCTCTGAAATACCTAAATAAAGAAGAGCCTAGCAAAAGTTGAGAGCCAGAAAAATAAAATGCTAGAGTTTTGTAGTATATCTCTCCCCATTTTTGTCTTGCAAGTGATGTATATTTAGGGTTTTAAAAACTCTAAACAGAAATAATATAATAAATAAAGTCAAAATGTGCTGGTATGTGTGAGTGTGATGGCTAGGTTATAGAAAATTGCACATTTGATCCCTCTAATTCATTAACTTCTCATCTTTTTTCTTCTTTTTTATTTTTATATTTAGCACAAAAAAATATCATATGGTTAGACACTTTTTCATTTAAAGGATCCTGGTATTTTTTTGTAATATTTAAGGGTTTATGATTTAGTTTTGCTTACATTCAACTAATTAAAATAAATTCGCAAAAAAATAAAAAAAAGATGTATTTTTAATTTTATTACAAAAGAAAAGAAATAATTTTTAAGGTAAATTTGTAATATTTTAAAACTATCTAAATAGTTATATTGATGGTAAATCACATGTAAAATATTTTTATTACTGAAAAGTAGTGTTATATTAAAATTTTGTTATAAAATAATGACGATATTAGTTGATAGGGTATTAAAGTATTAGAAAATAAAATCACATATCTCTAAATATCATGAAAAAAATCACAAACCTTTGATTGAAAATGTATCTAACGACAAGGTTTTTTTGCTAATCCCTTTATTTTTTTGAAAGAAAAATTGGAAAATTACAATTGAGCTCCTAAAAATAAAAATAGATATAATAACCCAAAATAATTTTTTTTTTTTATCATTTTTCCATTACACATTTTTTTCATTTTTTTTATATTTTCCACAATTTCCCTACATTTTCAAAGGTATTTTCATAGCGTTTTGTCATTTACTTCCACAATAATAAACTTATTAAGATTTTATAAAATGGTGATCATGATGGGTTTTATGCATCCCAATTTTGTATGTGTCTGAAAATCAGGTGCTAACAGTAGGCTCTTACTACGGTACACATATATGTATTGATACATATAGTTGTTTTCATAAAAATTTAAATTACAAAAAGTTTTCTATTTTAGATGTATTGCCGACTATATATGTCAATTGTTATAATTAAATAAAGAGTAATTTAATAGTTTGTAATTCAATTTGTCTAAATATAGATATCCGTATTGAAGGACTCATTTTTACAAAATCAAGTACATATAAAATCAGTATAATGTGCTATTTTTATTTATATATGTAGTTTATTTCATTAAACTATGGAAAAAAAAATCACACAAAGGATGCGAGGAAAATGAGAGAAAATTTTTATTAAAGAAGGAAAGTGCATAAGGAAAAGAAAAAAATGTTTATGGCAATCCATTTGTTTACCGGTGGTGGTGGTGGCGGCGATAGCGGTGGAGACGATGATAATATCTACAAGTTTTCTTCTCTTCACTAATCTTTTATCTAAATCAACAACATCATAATTAGTTCTTGGATAACAGAGCCCTCTTCTCATTTTCATTTCTTTAACAATTGTTAGAGTGTGTTTTTGGGTTACTTCTTGTTTGTCTCTTGTTTAATATTGACCTAAGCAAACAAATGTAGGGTTTTCTGAAAATAGTGGGTATATCCCAAAAGTTGTGTGACCAAATGAATGTAAATTGACCAAACTAGTATACATATCCTTAGTAGAGGGAGCTTGATTGATCTAGTGTGGTATGTGTATGTCTATATATATACTCAATATATGTTCTCATTGATCTATATAGCTAGATCAGTTTTGTTGACATGGTAATATCATTGAAAATTTTGCTTTGGACAAAAAGGAAAAAGAAGAAACAACTTGGAAGATGTACAAAGTGAAATAAGTAAAAAGCTCATCAGAGCACATACACAATTTGGTGAACATATTATTATTATAAATTTAATAATTGAATATTTTTTGTTTACCTTTGATTTATTTTTTGTATCAAAACAAAAATTTGATTATAATTTTTAATTTAAAGAAATAATTAGAGAACTGGACTTCATACTTTTGCAATTTTGTACAAAATAAATATTCAATTTTCTAGAAAAAGAGTTTATACACGATCAATCAAATATAAAAAAAATTAATTAATGTTAACAAAGAAAAAGAGTTTATTATAGTATACAATGAGTTTACTTTTTATATATTATTGGTTTCTAATAGACTTCATAATAATAATAATAATAATAATAATAATAATAATAATAATAATAATAGTAATATTAGTAATAGTAATAATAA
>CATIWO010391327.1:0-11198 GCA_949673435.1 Macaranga tanarius
AGTGGGTCCAAGGCAGGCTTGGTGTCGACATCTCTATCCTCATGATCATCATCATTATTGCATTCAAGAACTTTATTTTTAAGCAACGTATTTATTTTGATAACAAAATATATATGTACACTAAAGCACAATATGTATAAACAAGAGTTTTGGTATAAATGTATATTTTCTTATTATATATCAAAAAAAAAAATTTGTGCCACGTGTTGTTATATATTATTAGAACACTTGTATGTGGTACCTGGAGGGTGCTACAGATAATTTATAAAAATTCTGTATATATTTAAGAAGATGACTTTAATTATGTATACAAATTATATCATATACATTATATAAAGGAAAAATAAACTAGAAGTATTCGAAATTGAATAAAACTGAAACATCAAATATATTTTTGGAAAAATAATAGATACTTAATACATGTATTCAAGTTATAATACATTATTTTTATTAAACATAAATATCATTGGATATATAACTAGTTGGAAAAATATAATGAGATTGTTCAATATTTTTCATGAAGCTGAATAAAAGTGTAAGACATTGTTTCGTATACGGAAAATAAATAAAAGAATATGAAAAATAAATAAAAAAATATATGAAAAATAAACCAAAAGTAAAAGAAAAATATTCTAAGTTTCATGTCTTTGGAAACCAATAATATATTATTATGTTTTGAAGTATATTAGAAACTAATAATATACCAAAAGATATACTCATTTGTATACTATAATAAATTCTTTTCTTTGTTAACATTAATTAATAATTTTTTTGAAAAAAACAAGAGACACTTACTACTTATATTCAAGTTATAATATATTATTCTTATTCATAAATAAATATCATTGGCTATATAAATATTTGGAAAAATATAATGAGATTGTTCAATATTTTTTATGAAACTGAATAAAAGTATAAGATATTGTTTCATATACGGAAAATAAATAAAAAAATATACGGAAAATAAGCAAAAAGTATACAAAAAATAAATCAAAAGTAAATGAAAAATATTTTCAAATTTCATGCATAAAAAAAAAAGATTATACTAATAACTTTTCAAAATATAAAGTTTATGTTACCCCATGTTATGCCATTAAATTAATCAACAATAGTGCTCAATTACCTTATTCATTTATTTATTTATTAGAGATATAATTCATCCTAATTTATATAATATTTAGTTATTGATATTGTTGAGATAGAAAGTAGAACTTCAATCCTCTATAATTAATTATAATAAGTAAACATCTTATTAAAATATTTTTAATTATTAACGCCACTATAATTATTCATTTTTTTTAAATCACAATATGGAAAAAGAGAGATATAATATATATTTTTGTTGAACTAGTTATAATAATAATTTTAAAATAAATCGATAATTTAATGATGTAGTAGCTTATTAATGGTTTTGTCTATTTGATGTTTTTCAATAGTAATGTTGAAGGTTTAATACATAACCAGCCCCCTGAACTTGCCACGATATTTCATTTTGGCACCTCAACTTCCACTTTTGCCATTTAAATCACTGAACTCGCCAAATACAATATTTTTAAATCACTCTCTATCTAGGTGGCATGGAACATGTATTTACATGCTAGTGAGCGCGTTAATAAACAATTGAACGTTGGTATTATTGAGGAACAGCTATTTTCAGGTGGTCAGCTTCTCTCCATCGCCATTTTTGAAGATCCTCTTCTTGCTATTTTCATTTATCTTCTCTTCTGTCTTCATCTTTAAATAATCATTTGTTTTTTTATTTTGCTTTTGCATTGAGTTTATTTGAATTGGGTTAAGGTCACCTGGGAATGGCATCGCAAAGGCAATCGGGAATGGCATCACAAAGGCAATCGGAAAGTAGTTTTTCTTTTCATAATGAATATGTCATACCAATTTGTGAATGTAATGAAACTGCTATTTTGAAAATGTCCCTCACCAACACAAATCCAAGGAGGCAATTTTTTGGATGTCCTCGATTTAGTGTAAGTTGTGATTTTAGTTGTTGTTAACTGAGTTAGGGTTGTGATTTCAAAATGCAGTAAAAATAGTTAATTATAATTTGCAGTTGGGAAGGCATAATGCTTGTGGATACTTCCAGTGGTACGATCCACCTGTGCTTGATCACATGAAGTGTGCATTTGCAAGGTTGATAAACAGAGCAAGATAGGCTGAAAATGAAAGGACTAAAGCAAAAGCTAAATCCAAAAAACTGATGTGGATAATTATTATATTATCCATAACTGTACTCATTTGCCTAATATGTAATAGAGTATAGTTGAGATGTGTTGAAATGAATGTTCACAGTTAAGTAGATTTCAGGTGGTAGTAGTGTATGTTGACAAGTTATTAGATGAAATGCAAGCTTGTGGAATTGATCATGTCTGTAATGAAGATGATTTAAATGTAATGAAAATTGTTATGCCCTTCAATATATGTAAGTCATTTTGCAATATTGCAAACCTGTTGAATGGCATAGTTTGTAGGAGATATTTTGCAATAGCAGTTCAATGAATAAGCTTCATATAGAACAGCAGTACCACAAATGAAATTAATAATGTCGATTTATATTGAAATACCATAAATAAGCTTCATAAATATAATCTGGCAAATTACATTGAAGTCATTTCTACAAAAGCTCAATAAATAAGCTCAACAATGTGCCCAGCACACAAAATATTCATGCTAGTAAATAGCCATTACTCCTAACCCAATGTTGTACCAGCTATCATCATAAAATAGTTAATGGAGTTCATTGTACAAAATATCAAATAGTTAAGTTACTAGCACAAATCCTGGAATTCCTAATAGTTAATATATCTATATCTATCAATGCTTTCAATCCATTTTCCCTTTCCCCTTGCGGTTAGTAGGGCAGGTTTACTGAAATTGCATCCCTTTGAAGTAGTTGATCTTGCTATGACAGAGTTTTGGCTTGATGAAAAATTCTGCCCAGTTTCAATTATAGATTGACACTGAATTTCATTTCTTTTTGCAATCTTCATCTTTGCCCTAGTTTGTAGTAGTTGCCTCATTGTTATTGCATCCTTACCTTTAAATTTTAACCCAGGTGGTTGAAATCCAACATTTCCAGTAGTTTCCCTTGCCCTTTTTAAGTTGCCATAATCAATAACTTGGGTTTTTTTTGTCCACACTGTCAGCAGCATAGTAAGTAAATGTCAAACCAAATGCAACCTCAAACAATTCCAAATTATATTGTCATATTTTGTAATAAAGTATCTTACCCTTTCAATTGTTATACCAGTTTATAGGTTATTGTACACACCATAACCTTCAAACTTGCCTTTCTTTTTGAATGATGAGGCTTTTCCAGTTGCAGGCCTCTTATTGCCTGAACCATCTTTTCTGGCCCAACTACTTCCAAAAGCTGTTTAGCTTCCCTTAGTCATTCTAGAACCTACAACTTCTGCAGTACTTTAGGAAACCTAAGATCAAATCTACTAATTAATATGAAACATCTAATTGACATCAATTTCACATGAAAATTCACAAATTAAATGCAACAAATAATAGTCAATAAACCTGAGCTTCTTTTATTTCTGCATTAACAGTAGTATTAGCTTCATCTATTACTGCATTCACTGAGTTTCCTTATGAAATAGAATAGTTAATAAATAAACCATAACCTAAGATATTAAAATTTGTAAAAGATAAAAAATAAAAATCTCACATATGGCATTTTGCCAAGTTGTTAAACACATTCTTATCTGGACATCCATTTTGGTTATGGCCCTATTATTTACACAAACTGCTTGTCATCTTTGCTCCTTTTCTTGGAAATTTGCTAACTTTTTTCAGTTCATCTCTTGGCTTCCTTCTGTTCTACTTTAGTCTCCCTGGGAGCACCTTGAATGGTGGTGGTTCAATTGTAGGATGGTCTTTTGGCTGCCATATCTTCATTCCAAGTACATGCTAAATGTAATGATAGTACATTTTTAGGTATATGTCCTTGTGATACCATTTGGATATGTAGTCCATTGGCTCAAGTTTTCTATACTATAGTGCACATATGGCATGTGCACAGGGGATGCCTTTCTATTGCTAAGACCTACAAGTGCAGGTCTATTTTTTGATGTCCATAGTGTGCCTATATGGACCATCTTGCACCTCAAAGCCTGCATCTCCATTCCATAAAATGTCACACTCCATTGAATGTTGCTTATTCTTCTCATACCTTGTCATTGCTGTGGGACCAATATCACAAATCCATGTATTTGAAAAATCTCTCATCACTTGGATCCTTTGAATTAACTTAGTTTTGATCTCATTCAGCATTGTAATGACTAACTTGTGCCTGGCAGCTAAAATCCAGGCATTAAAAGTCTCACAGATGTTGTTCTCCACTGAATCAGACTTGGTCTCAGTACCTTGATAAACCCTCACCCACCTCTCTTTGTCAAAACACAACAGCTCCTCCATAATACTATTTCCTAACTTGCTCAATTCTTCTAAGTTATCCTTCAGTTTAACCTCAAAACTGCTTCTAGCACACATCCAAAATCCTTTTCTTTTTTCTTTCCCTCTCCACTTCTTAGACCAATTGGACTATATATGCCTAGCACACATTCTGTGCTCTCCATTAGGCAACTCTTCTTTTATAGCAGGCACTAAAGCTTGTTATAAAAGTTCAAACAGATGACAAAATAGCAAAGTTAAAGAATAACTTGTACCTAAAAAAAGGAGTTAAGTTACTAACCTTCTGCATATCATTCATAAGCAGCCAACCTTCTCCAGTTTCCATTTGCATATCATCTCTTAGATACCTTAGGAACTAACTCCAAATGTCCTTACACTCAACCTGAACTATAACCCAGGCAACTGGAGACATCTGTCCATTGCCATATTTTGCAACAGCAGATAGAAGTTGCCCCTTACATACCCCCTTCAAGAAGCAACCATCCAGGCTACTGACTTTCCTATATCCTTCAAGAAATTCATATTTTAATACATATAGACATATATAGAACCTGTCAAATATAACCCTTCTTTTCTGGCTGTTGTCTGTCCTAACAAAATAAGTGCTTCCTAGATTTGATGACATCACTTCATCCACATACCATTGTAACTTGTACTTCTCAGTGTAATCACCCATAAACTGAGACATCATAAGAAATTTAGCCCTTTTGCAGATTGTTGGTCCAATTATGACCTTCAATTGCTTCCTAAAAAGATCTTTCAATTGCAACAACTTGATTCATGGCTGTGATATGATTCTCTCCTTGTAATAGGTTGCAATGAACTTTGATGTTCATAACTTATTCTTATTAGTTCTATAACAGTTGTGCACAGGATTGTAAGTCTTCACTATAAAATCTTTGGTATTCCCATCAATGCTGCCACTAATAAACCATTTGCACCCAGTTTCCTTGTATTTTGCCCTCACTCTACCAGATTCATTTAGTTTCAATTTTAAGTATACCCCCCTTAGTATAGTATACTTTGCAAGGGCCTCCCTAAATTGAACAGAATTTTCTAACACTAACCCAATTTCCCACATAGGTATTTCACTGTTGGGATCATATTGAACTCTAAGGCTTTCTCTTCTTTCAGGTAGCTCATCCTCCCCTAACTGACCACTTGTACTGATTTCACTCCCTACATCATCACCATCAAAATACTTCTCATCCTCTCCTACTTTGCCTTGATACTGATTGCTTGATCTAGCACCAGCATCATGCCCAATGTCAACTCCAGCTACTCCTAATTCAATATGGTCTGTGTCTATACCTATCTCCCTAGTTGGTTTTCTTTGTCTATACTTCCTTAACTCTTTTCTTGTAGTAATATCTTCTTCATTCAAATTAGAACCTTCATCTTCTGCATTCTTAACATCCTCTTCTGCATGTAACTCACCATTAGTGTTACTCTCTTCTCCACTGCTACCACCTTCTTTAAGCTCCTCTTTAACATCATATTCTAGATCTATTTCAGCATGTGCTGCCTCCCCTACCTCACTTATTTTATCTAAAACTTTACCCTTTTCTTTTTTATTTATATTCATGCCACTAAGGTTCAATGTTGGCCTAACATTTTTGTCTTTACTATTTTTCACACTTGATAGTTGTGGGACCACATTTTTACTACTTACACTTTTCATACCCTGTACATAAACTTCCACTACCCTCGTATTTCCTTTACCCTCCATCAGCATTTCACCATTTCCATTACTTTTTTGTCATCCTTAATATCTTTAAGACCATCAATTAGTGAAACTCCTGGCACCTTATAGCACATTTTAACCTCACTGTATCGTAAAATTTCAACATCATCCACCAAGTCTAAATACCCTATCCTATCAGCATCTAACCCATGTTTCGCCAACATACTACCACCTAAGTATACTACCTGACCTTCAATGTTATCAAACCGACCATCATGTTGATATTATATAGAGAATGTATCCATTCTGTAAATTCAATTAATGATTTTCACCATTAATACACAAAAACACTATTATATATCTATGTTACCTACATGCAGTTAATTATTCATAAATTGCTTAATAAAGTAGACCTAACAAAAAATTGATGCCAGTTTATGTAGTAGATAAAAAAAATACCCTAACTGAACTATCAATTAACCAAAATACCCAATTTTGATAACCCATATATAACATTATAAAAAGACTAAAACTTACCTTCCTTTGCTTCGTATATCACTTCTCTACTGCATTCGTCAGTCGCCGGACCTTCTACCTTTCACCTTTTAACCCTTCAATAAACCCTCTGTCAAATCGCAACATAATGTGATAGTAGTTCAAGTGAGTGCCTTTGATTATTCTGGTGGCTTTCAATCCAATGCCCTTGCTGCAATTTCTTTTGCCTTTCAAAGCTTTTCAAAGTGTGGGAAAGCAAATTTTTTGATAATCGATTGTATCTAATCTAGCATTTAGGTTTCAATTTCAGTAGCCATTTTAGTATTTTGATTGAGATGCAACGAAAGTAAAGTTGCTTTCACCACTATTTTTCACTAACCATTACTTATTACATGTCAATATTGTCAGTGCGTGTAAATATCAAGCGCTTCTGTTGTTTCAAAACGGGCAGAGAGTAGTTTAAAAATACTGTATTTGGCGAGTTCAGTGGTTTAAATGGCAAAAGTGGAAGTTGAGGTGCCAAAGTGAAATATCGTGGCAAGTTCAAGGGGCTAGTTATGTATTAAGCCAATGTTGAAAATATGCAACTCTTTTTTTTGATGGGCAATCAAGCATTTAACTATTAATCATTTTTTTAACACAACTTTCGCTACCAATATCAAAAGAAAAGAAGTTGCCAATATATATATATATATATATATATATATATATATATATTAAAAGAAAAGAAAAGGACAACAATCAGCAGTAGCAACCATACAAGAATAAGCTACAACACCATAACTAACAACCACAACAACGTTGCATGGATACAAACTTTCATCCATTTGGCAATCAAAAATTGTAACAGGTTGTTCACTGTTCATAAGAAATATAATAAAACATAAGAAGCTAGAGTACCAATTAAATAAATCTAAGAATTAAATGTAATTACTCAAAGAAACACTAATCCATCAATAAAAAAAAATCAAAATTTTTATCAAGAAGAAACAAACACCAACACAAACTAACCTACCCAATTCCATGATTAGGAAGGCGAAGCTCTTGAAATCTCCTGAAATTGGATCTTGCAACACTGTGATTTGAAAAAATTTGGACAGGAGTTATTGTTGTGGTGGCGGTGGCAGTAGAGGTTGGTGGCAACAGAGGTGATGGTGGCGATGGTTGCAGTGGAGGAGGAGGAAGAGCGTTGGTGGAGGAGCTCAAGCTAACCGGAGGGCAGAGTTGTAATGCTAAAGTGTTTTTTTTTTATCGTTTTTAGCGTGAATTACATGGTGCACGTGGGTAATTATTTTAGAGAGCATGGGGCATGAGAGTAATTTAGAAAAAGTTGATATTTTAAAGTAATAAAATTATAAAAAAGAGGTATTTGTGTAAAGATTCCATATTGTGTAGAAATTATAAAATTAGTGTGAAAATTATAAGAGATTATAAAAATACATTAATAAAACAATTAAATTTAAAAATTAAAATTAATTGAAAAAATTATAACATAAATCTATAATAACTCGAATACAAATAGAAGTACTATTTATGAACTTACTGTGTATTTTATTTCATGTAAAGAAAAAGATGCACAATTCAATTTTTAATCTAGAAAGAAAAAAGCATCTGATTATGAATAATGTATCAAACTTGAAATTGGGGTAAATTGCCCCAATGGTCACTTAACTTTGACCTTCGTTTCAAATTGGTTACTTAATTTTGATTTTTATCTTTTTAGTTACTTAACTTTTATTTTTGTTTCAAATTGGTACCTTTACTATATTTTAAGTCCTTCAAATTTTACACAGAAATTCTTTAATCCTCCAGAAATTTATTTTTCAATTTAATCCAAAATTCAAAGAATTTAGAAATTCACTTTCTCTTAAACTCTAATACCACTCATATACTTCATTAACTACAAATAATATAATTTTTTTTTAATTTTGAAATTTTTTTCTTTTTTCTTTTTTGAAACAAATTATTTTTGATGATCCAATTTTTTTCTTTCTTCTAAAATTAGATCGAAATTAGATATATATATATATATATATACACACACACACACATACATACATACATTATTTTATTAACAATAATTTTTGATAATTTTTTTTATTACTTATTGTTAATATTTTGGAATTCATTATATGCAATATTTATATTTCAAACTCTACTTTCATTAAAACAAATTGCAATTATTTCTCCTTTTTATTTCTCAATAATATTTTCCATAATATTTTAGTATTTTTATAGATACATGTATAATTAGTTACAATTTATTCATTTTATATATTTACAATTGGTCATACATTTTTATTCATGTATTGTGAATGCGTAAAGTCTAAATATTTTATTTTATAGTCACAATTGGTCATACACATTCACAATTTATTCATGTATGTATATATATTTCTAATTTCGATCTAATTTTAAGTTATAAAAATTTATGAAGAAAAAACAATAATTTCTAAATTTTATCAAACGAAAAAAATTGGATCATTAAAAATATTTTGTTTTAAAAAATAAAAAATAAAAAATTTTCAAAATTAAAAAGAAAAAAAATTATATTATTTGTAGTTAACGAAGTATATAAGTGGTATTAGAGTGTAAAAGAAAGTGAATTTCTAAATTATTTGAATTTTGGATTAAATTGAAAAATTAAATGTCTTCAGAATTAAAAAATTTATGTATAAAATTTGAAGGACTTAAAATACAGTGAAGGTACCAATTTGAAACAGAAATAAAAGTTAAGTAACTAAAAATATAAAAATCAAAATTAACGAACCAATTTGAAACGAATGTCAAAGTTAAGTGACTATTGGGCCAATTTACCCCTTAAAATTGAGTATAAATTTGGTCTCATTTTTTTTTTTTTTTGAATTACAACTTACAAATTTTATATTAACAAGTTAACATAATAATAAAAAAAATAAGCATAAAAATGAGATAATTTTATAAATTTGAATTAAAATTATTTATGAAAAAATCATGAAAAATTAAATTTTTAGATTAAATTTTTTTTTTTTTGTTAAAAAAGGCCTAAAAATCTTTCAAAATCAAAAAATAACAGAGGAAGAATGATGAAACAAACAACAGTGAGTGATAGAGTGAGTGAGTGAGAGACCGAGAGAGGTGGTAGGTGGGTTTCATTTATGTTTAACTTGGTTTTGTTTTATATATGCTTGAACTAATAGTTTTAAACAATAATTTTATATAAGAATAAGAAATAATTATAAAAAGAAGTATCCAAATTTTGTTATAAATATGCAAATATATCAATTGATCAACAACTTTTTTTTTTTTTATCAAAGTTGCATTATAACAAAGCACTGCAATACAAAATGAAACAGGGGCTTCCTTAACGAGCAAAGACACATGCAACTAAACTAAACAACAACTAAACTAAAAGCTAGCACCACATCCCCTCCACCTAGGGGTATCAAAAATAATACCACTTCAGGCACAAATGATTTCTACCAATAGAATAGATAGAAAATGTTCATGTCCATGGTAAGAGGAAGATTGAAGAAGAGAAAAAACAAAAAAAAAAACGGACTGAAAGAAACAACAGCAACTAAAAGCCTCCTTAAAAACAAATCAACAGAGGAAAACCTAGCCAAAATAACAACTTATTGACGCTCTTCCTTTTGCTCTCCCATCGAACATAGCTGATGTTTGATGAAGAACAGAGAACAGATTTAAGACCCCTTGAAGATGATCCACTCATTGCATGATAGTCATGGCTCTTAATCCAGATCTACAATTTCAAAGCAAAGTGAGAGCTTCACCTGCACAAAATAAGAACTACAACTAACTTTTTTGAAGATCTATAACTAAACCCGCATAACTAAGTTAATATATAAACAAAACAGAAGAAAACAAGGTGTTTGGGTGAATTTTGGCCAAAAATGGCCAAAACCCACCCATCCACCATAGTTACAGAAGCTGGAGAACTAGAAGAAAGAAGAAGAAGATGCGCTAGTTGGGAGAGAAGCTATGAAGGCTATCACTGCTAACAAAAACAACTTAATTAATGATCACCCTAACCAAATTTTATTTTACAAATCAAAAAGATCCCACATAACCATGGTTGCTGCCATGGCAAATTCCATTTGCAGTGTATGTTCATGGGGAGCTCTCTCCCCTACCATTTGAGATAAGCCCATTATTCTCTTTGATTTCTTCTGCTGAGTTGACATTCTCTTTTTCATCGTCTTTACTTGCTTTCTTTTTCTCTTTAGCTTCTTGCTCTGCCTTTGATTTTGCTTCTTCTTCAGCCTTTTTTCTTGCTTCCTCTTCCTTTGTCTCCTCAAGAGCAGCAATCAAATTTTTCAGACAAGTCTCTTCATCTGACTTTGGCATCAGATTCTCAGCTACATCAGCTGGCGTGATGTTGGTCTCTTCCAGCAAATTCCCAATTTTGGCATACAGTTCATGGGATTCAATATCCAAATAGTTCTTGGCTAGAACCTTGAATGCTTCAAAACAACAATAAGACATTTCTATATGCTTATCCATCCTTCCCCTTCTGATTAAAGCAGGATCAAGCTTCTCCACATAATTTGTAGTGAACACAATTATCCTTTCCCCTCCACAGGCG
>CATIWO010391417.1:0-26188 GCA_949673435.1 Macaranga tanarius
TTTATTTTATTTTATTTTGAACAAAGGATTTTAGAAAGTTATTTATTTAATGGATTTAATAATTTTAAAATAAAGGATTTCAATATTTATTCATTTAATGGATTTATTGATTTTAAATAAGGATTTTAAAATCAACATGCATTTTATAATATTAATTCACTCAGTGAGGTCTGACCCCCTCAATTATTTTTCAGGAATTCTTTCTTCAGGTTTTCCATAGTCGTTCTTTCCGCCGGATTCATTCTTCACCGGCTGATTTATGTAAAATTTAATCTAACTTTTATTTGTATTATTTAGATGCTGCAGTAGTAGTACATTATTGTTGTAATATGTTAAGTTGATTTTAATAGATGTGATGTGATTGATTTGTATGTTTAAATATTCTAACATAATATTGGACATGGATAATGTTTTAAAGTTTAAAAGTTTTAATTCTGAGGCAAATTTGTATTTATGTTATATGTGAATGTTGTGTTTTAGGCTTGCTACGAATTCTGGATTCGTATGAATTCCTGTTTTCTAGCACCAGTCATGACCTCTGGGTTTGAGTCGTGACAGTGACGATTGAAGGATGAGAAGAGCAAGCAAGAGAGAGCAGAGAAAGAAGATTTGGGCCAGAATCAATTTTTCAAATTTCAGTAGAAGTTTTACCTTCATGCTCTGCATCCTCATCTTCTTTTTGCTAGGTATTAATACTAGATTGACAATTTAAAAAAAAAAAAAAGATTTTAGATAGAAATTGAGGTAATATGGTAGGCATCTGTGATTAGAGAATATGATGGAAGTTAATTGAAGGTGCGGTAGTGTTTTGAACTTCTAGGATGATGATGGTGTGGTGGAGGTGCGGTGTTGTTTAGGGTATAATTTTATATGAGGTTATAAATTATTGAATAAAATTAAAAAAAAGATTATTTTATTTTAATTTTACTTTTGCTGTAAAAGACATGCACGTAAATCAACTCAAAATTATACTTATTTGGCTTTTAGATAGAATTTTTGGACTATTTGTTAAAAAGTTTAAATTCGATCTATTTGACCTAAAGATACAAGTTGAAGGTGCTATTTAACCATTTGTTCATATAAAATATAGGCTTATTTATAAAATATTTTTAAATTTAGGCTAAAATGATCATTCAGCATAGTGCAAGATCAAAATTTTTAAAAAAGAACCACCCGTAAAAACTAAAATAGAATTTTGGTAACTAAAAAGTTACAAATTAAAGTTTTATTACTTTTTTGAAATCACAAGTAAAGTTTGGCAACCATTGAGGAAATTAACCTCTTGATAAATATATTAGAAAAATAAATCATGCAATTATTAACTAAAAATGAAAATCCAAATTCACCATCAATCAAATTACACCCTAAACATTATTAACATGTCATTAATTAATTAAAACCCTAATACTAACATGTTTTGACATTTGAACCAAATTAAAAAATTCAGGGGAGATTCAGTGACACTTGCATGATACAAACGTCCAAAGTATGAATTCTTGTAATTTCCTCTTAAAAAAATTTCTAGACGAACACTTGCCTACTCCACAGAGTTTTTTTTCTTTTTTTTTTTTTTTGAGCTGGTTAAAATGGTTTAATTTCCTATCATAAGAGGGAAGAACTGGAGTGGACGAGAGATCGAATCCTGATCTCCACACCTTTTTGCCATTTGAACTACCTTCATACTTTTTATTTTACTTATTAAAAACCTAGCAATTGTATTAAGAAAAAAAAAAACATGTTGGAATTAATTAATTCACTTCATGTAATCTAAAATTTAGGCTTTTCAAGTCTTAATGCATACAAAAATTTTTATTCCTAAATTCTTCCGAAGTTAGCAACCCAGGAAAAAAATAATAACAAAATAACTTTAGCTGAAATGTAAACTATAGAATTGAAACTATGATGGTGAAAAAAAATTATAAATCAAATAATAAAATTTGTTCAGAAAGAAATACAAATTTTGTGTTAAACCTTCTTTATTAATTAAATTAGACATAACAATAACCTAATCCTTTATTTGTTATAATATTTCATTTTTTTTAATAAACTCTATAAAAATTGTTGATGTCAAAATCCATACATAGGAGAAATAAAAAAAATTAATAAAGAAACGTAAAACATGACTAAATACTTATACTACCCATTTTGAAGAAATTAAAACAAGTATTATATAATTCTAAGAACACTTAATTTTTTCATTGATCTAAACACTTGATCCGTAAGATTCCACAAAATAACCTATATTTATCATTAAATTTTTATTAGAATTCATGTTGAGGGTTCAAAAAACCCTTGAATAATTGACATCATTTTTTGTTTTCAGATATATGATATGGGACCCAGTATCATCGGGATGAAAAATGGAAAAATTAGCAGTTAGAAATTAGTACATTTTTAAAAACTATTTTTGTGAGCCACCACTATAAAATAAGATCTCGCATGCCTAATATGAAAGAGAGAAATTAAACTCAAGATCTCTCTAACTAAAAATTCTTGCTAACTCAAGTGTATAATTGGCATTGTATATGACATCAATGTTCTGTTCTCATAATGCTATTAGATGTTATTTAAGATTTATTATGACTTCTAAGAAGGGGCCCCTATCAATTAACTAAACTTGCCGTTAAGAATTAATTACACATATGCGAAAAAAATTTTAATGGACACAAAACGTGTGAGTTTTATAGTTTTAGCCTTTTAGGAAATGTTGACATTGAACAATAGGAATTCCATTTGTTACTCTTTCAAATGAGCTTTTGTCCAAAGTCAGCTTTGACATATTTATATTAGAATATTAGATGGTAGACTTTGTGACATGAATGAATCTGTTTTCTGTTTGTTTTGCCACTTACATAGTAATTTCATATTGGTATAACTTAATTAAAACTTCAATCGAAAAAGGGGTTTATTGCACCATTAGTCACTTAACTTTGCCATATATTTCATTTTGGCACTAAATTTTTAATTTTTTTCTTTTCAGTCACTGAAATTTTATTTTTGTTTCAAATCAAAGTCGTTGGAATATTTCCAGCCAAATTAAGCATTATAGTTGGTCACCTAAGTTTGTCATATGTTTCATTTTAGTACCAAATTTTTAAGTTATTTCTTTTTTAGTCACTGAAGTTCTATTTTTATTTCAGGTCGAAGTCATTTGAATTTTTTAACATCAATTCATGTTTTGTTCTTTTAACTGGAATATTCGAGTGACTTTGTTCTAAAACAAAAATAAAATTTCAGCAACTGAAAAAAAAATTAAAAATCTAGTACCAAAATAAAATATATGGCAAACTTAAGTAACTAATGGTACAATAAACCCATCAAAAAAGGATATAACGTGAACATTGGTAATATTTTCTATTGTCTGATCAACATACATCAAGTCGCCCACATTTTTGTTTTGGAATAAATGCATAGATGGCGTCTAAACTTTTTTACTTTTTCCATTTTGGTGTTTGAACAAATTTTTTTTCAATCAAGTGTCTAAATTTGCTAAAAATTTCTAAAATAATATCTCTAATAGGTTTTACAGTTTAAAGTGCCTATATATCCTATTTTAAGTAGTAAATTAACTTAAATACTCTTTTTTTATATTAATCTTTATTTTATTCTAATAATTTTGTTTATCAAACTAAACAAGAAAAATTATATATTATTTTTATTTTTATTTTTATTTTTATTTTTTAATTTATTAATTATAGTGATTGAATTTAATTTTTGATTCATGATTTTAGTCATTCTAAAATTTTATTCACTAAGAAAATTATTTTATTTTAATTATAATAAATAAAATTTTATTTATATTTTATTCCAGTTAAATTATATTTTTCTTTTCACTCTTTCAAATTTAATATTTATATATTATTTTATTTTTCTATAATAATATTTCAATTTTATTTTACTTTATTTTAATAATATTCAGTATATTTTTTCAAATGTAATATATATGAGTGAAAATAATTACATTAAAAAATTAAAATCTAATATAAAAAAAGGTATTTAAGTCAATTTATTGTGCTTTAACCACTTTAATCTAATATTCAGTATATTTAATTTCAAATGCCCTTTTTCATATTAGATTTCAATTTCTTTTTTTTTTCAATTTAATTTTTTTCATTCATATATTAAATTTGAAAAAAAAAATATTGAATATTATTAAAATAAAATTGAATATTATCATAAAAATAAAAATATTAAACTTAAAAAGGTGAAAAGAAAAATACGATTTAACTATAGTAAAAATAAATAAAATTTTATTTATTATAATTAATAATAAAAAAAATATTTTTTTAGTAAATAAAAATTTAGTTTCACTAAAATCATGAATAAAAAATTAAATTCAGCCACTGTAATTAGTAAATTAAAAAAAATAATATTACTTTTTCTAATTTTGTTTAATAAATAAAAAATAGTTTTTTCTTTCTACTAATTTTCTAAAAAAATATTAGAATAAAAAATAAAATAAAGTTTAATATAAAATATGGGCATTTAAGTCAATTTATTGTTCAAAATAGGACATATAGTCATTTTAACTTGTAAAACATACTAGAAACACCGTTTTAGAAAATTTTAACAGGTTCATAACACCTAATTATAAAAAATATTTGTTCAAACACCAAAATAGAATAAGTGAAAAAGTTGAGATACCAGTTATGTATTTATCCTTTTTGTTTTTTATTCAAGAAACTCTAAGCAAAATGAACAACTTGTTCATTGACTCACAGAGATACGATTTTCTTTTCATTTTGTTTAGCACAGAATTAAAGAAATGAATATTGGGTAGGCAAAATTCTTGTCGGACATGGAGTCTGCACAATGTCAATGGCTCATGATGCTTCTCCGAAGCCGCCGCAGCTGCTTGAGATAATTTCTTTGACAAATAATAAAAAGAAAGCTGCAGTGCTGAGACTATATATCTTTCTTTTTTCTGAACCAAATACAAAGCCGAACCAAAATTTGAACAAACTTAGCAGAAAGAAGTAGTAGAAGCAGAATCCATGGTGAGAGATCTTGCATTGACGGTCTTAGGGAAAGTTTCAAACCTCCTTATGCAGGAGCCAGATTTGCTGCTTGGGGTAGAAGATCCAGTTCAAAAGATTGAATGTATACTGCGACAGCAAGTACATACTTTTGGAAGTGTGTATAATGCAGAGAAACTAAGAGAAGTCCTTTACGACATTGAAGATGCTATTGATGAGCTAGTAATTAAAGCAAGAAACAGAACGATTAGAATTGGTTTCGTGCGCTATGTTTCTGCTTATGTTGATTTACCAAAACATTTCTTTTACGTTTTGGCTATGGCTGATCTGATAGCTCATTGCAGAGTCCATAACAAACTGAAAAAGCTGACAGGTTCGCTTTTTTGTCATTACTGGTTTTATCCTCAGAAGTATGGAGGTTCATGGGAACATTCCGCTAGCATCCACGACCTGAGCACATTCAATATTGTTACTTACCCTGTCCTATGTAAATTGGAGGGCTTGGTTGCTCAACCACGGCTCACCAGTCCTGCTGTGAGAAGGCAAGCCAGGCGGTTAAGAGATGAATTCAAGTCCGTGCATGATTTCATTAAAGATGCTCATTCAAAAGAGTTGAGTGCAGAAGGAATGGCATGGATGGAGGAACTTTCCGATGTCTGTCGCTCAGCTGAGAATGTTGTTGGCCTTTCCATGGACTACCAGCAGCAAAGAATGCATAATAATGGGAGTGGAGTTCTGAGAAAAATGGTTTTCGCTCCCCGGAATTTCATCTCCCAACATAAACTTGCCCAGCAGATTACTCGGATTCAAGACAAGATCCGTGCTGTTTCTCAGAGAAGATGTTCAGCTTTCCCCAGACATCCATCATTCAGGCAAAGATTTTATCGGCGGGGACGCTTTCACTCACTGTGGAATGAAGGTCGACTTCATGTAGTAAGCTTTGATGAGGATGTAGATGCAATTACAACGCAGCTGCTTAAAGACGATCCTCGTTGCATCACTATTTCAATTGCAGGTGTCAGAGGTATTGGCAAGACTAGCCTTGCAAGTTTAGTCTACAACAGCCAAGCTCTAGTACATCATTTCCCGTGCCGTATTTGGGTGTCTGCAGAAAGAATATATAATGCACAAGATCTCACGGAAAACATGTTGCAGCTTCGAGATAAAGATTTAGACATTCATTCAAATGAAACGCACAAAAGCCACCAAGATAGGTTGAGGCAGACTGTTAATGCTCAATTGAGAGATGAGAAGCACCTCATCATTGTGGATGGTTACTGGCATGTAAATGACTTCTGGGAAAGTATGGGACAAGCATTCAGCGGCTTATCCAATGGGACGAGAATAATATTCACTGTTCCACACCAAAAGAATGCTCCACCAGTCACTGAGACTGATTTTACTTACAGACTGCATTTGCGAAGTGACGATGAGAGCTGGACGCTGTTCACACATACTTTAAATATGAACATTCCTCTAGTGCTAGAAAAGAATTTCAAAGAAGATATTCTGAGAAAAGGTGGGGGGCTGCCTACGTTGATTGTGGAACTTGGAAAACAATTATCAGAGAAAGATGCAACTATAGAGGAGTGGTCGAGGGTGCTTGACCAATGGATTGAAGATGATGAAGCCTGGTCAGAAATCTTGGAAGAGATCAACAAGGATTTGCCTTTGCATTTAAGGAGATGTCTTTTTTATTTTGGATTATTTCCTGCTGGTTATATGGTTCCTGCCAGAAGATTAGTTGCCCTGTGGGTTGCAGAGGGTCTGGTTCATCAACTGGACGATTCTAAACTTCCAGAACATGCTGCTGAGGAGTGCTTGACAGAGTTGGTAAACCATAACATGGTTCAAGTTACAAAGAAGAAGCTCAATGGAAAGATTAAGACTTGTTGCCTACCTGAGGCTCTACGACTGCATTGGTATATCAAAGCTAAGGAAGCTAATTTTCTCCGAGGCCACAATGACAAAATTGATGGAATTCGCCGTCTTGCAGACCATCTTGATGCAGATGATACTCTCTTTGATCACATCCATGGTACTAATTCAACTTTCTCATATTCTATTTATAGCAATGTTGTGTCCTTTTTATCATTTGATACTCGAGAACAAAGAAAAGCAGGAGAAGATATTGGTAACTTTTTTAATCGATGCATCTCAACCAATTCATTCCATTTCCTATGGGTGTTGGATCTTGAATGTGTATACAAGCCAAAATTACCCAAGGCAATAAGTCAACTCACTCGGTTGAAGTACCTTGGTTTAAGGTCAACTTATTTGGAGATGCTTCCAGAATTTATTGACAAATTACTCAGCCTGCAAACAGTGGATTTGAAGAGAACTTGCATAAGCAATCTCCCCAGTTCGATTTGGAAGATGCAAAAGCTGAGACATTTGTTCTTGGAGGAAAGTTCTCGGAGCACATTTGTCCCTCGACAAGAAGACAGACCTTTGGAGATGCTTCAAACACTGTGGGGAGTCTTTGTAGATGAGAATAGCCCAGTGAGAAATGGCTTGGACACTATGTCAAATATTACAAAATTGGGAATGAAATGCAAGATATCAGCACCATCACAAAAAGTGGCAATGTCCTCACAGCTGGTAGCTGTGGCAAATTGGGTTGAAAATCTGAAACAACTTCAATCCTTGAGGTTGAAATCATTTGACGAATCAAATCAGCCTTGGGATCTCGACTTGAAATCTTTAGCAAGTCATGTGGATCTCACCAGTATATATTTAGTTGGTAAACTTAAGAATCAGCAACTGGTATCTGAGCTCCCCAAAAACCTCACCGAGCTCACATTGTCAGCATCAGGATTAGTAGAGGACCCAATGCAAGCACTGGACAAGCTTCCGAACCTCAGAATTGTGATACTATTGTTGGGTTCGTTTACAGGAAAGAAAATTCAGTGCAGATGCGGAGGATTTCCTAAGCTTGAAGTACTTAAATTCAAGAAACTGGCGCAATTGGAAGAGTGGAATGTAGAGGAAGGAGCACTGCCAAGCCTGAAAATCTTGGAGGTCGAATCCTGTGGCAATTTAAAAATGCTTCCTGATGGGTTGCGGCTAGTCAGCATGCTCCGAGAAGTAAAACTAACTAAATTGCAGATGTTATCATCAGGATTGAAGGATAAACAGGGTGAGAATTGGGCTAAAATTGCCCATGTCCGCGATGTCTTTATAGAAGATTGATAGCACTAAGCAGAACAAGTTCAGTGGTGAGTGTGTGCACAACTGTTTCAATATATGGCATGTTATCATATTTAATTGCTTAATATTAGTTCCATTTGTCATTTCTGTGTAATTGCTATTTGTGGCTGGAGATCTTTCTTTTGGTTTTTATGTAACTTTTTTTCAATGTTTTATGCTACTTTAAAAGAAAAAAACTAATTATCTTCGAGTACTTTTTTAATTAGCTGCAACCTTGTAATCATTTGCGTGATCATATGTTTTGTACTTTTGCTGATGTTTAATGGTTGGCGCTATTCGGGTATTTGTTTTCTACCTTGTTGTAAATGAATCCTGATGGAGGAAACAAAAAATATTGCATGAAGCAAGACTCTCTAAGTATTACTGTATTAGTACTACTTTTTTATCCAATGCGTTTACACCAATGTTTTACTATTTAATATGTCATTATGTCATTGATAACCATAATCTTCATTACAGGACAATATATTTTAATAAAGAAAATGGTTTAATAATCACTTGTTTCTAAATATATATTGCTCCTCTAGAGGCCCTCAAATGGTTCTCTCTATGATAATTTAGCCTCCTCCCTTGATGCCCAACATATCGTATCAAAGTTGATAGTTTAACAGAGACAAGTGTGTAGACAATGGTTACCCAGATTCCTTACTCAAGCTTGAAATGTTCTCAACTTCTCATGGTCTAAAAAAAGATGTGAGTCACGGACGTCCTTCCCATGAGCTTAGAAGCCAAAGTATGGCTCAATTGTCGTTGCATAAGAATAAAAGAGCTAAGTGACTCCCTGTAACATAGAGTAACCATGAATACAAAACCATGTGCGAATATGATAGTTTAGTTGAGTGGTTAGCTCTTGGTGAAGAGTGGTATTGAGGAATGGGTTTTTGTATCAATGAACAGAAGCCCAATTGAATAGGTTATCTTTGGGCTGCTTTAGTGCAATGTTCTTTTTGGGCCATTTTAATATATGAAGGTCTAGTTTGAAAAGAATATTGGGATCTTTAGAAAAATGCCCGAAAACAAAAAAACAAAAAATCCTCACATTTTTATTAATTATGTGCGTACCCCATTGATGTAAAAAATATTACGTTGCTACCCCAACTTCCAATAACACTAAAAATACAAAAAATAAAAATAAAAAAATAAACAAACAAACAAAAATAAATAAAAAACAAAACAAAACAAAAAAAAAACAAACACTTCTGCTCAGTCTTCTTCTTGCTCTAATATAATTTTTTTCAAATTGCAACGTGTCTTTGCTACTTCATCTTCTCCTTCTCCTATCTCCTTTTTTTCTATATCAACCCATCTAGCTCTTCATTATTAATATTACTGGTTTTTTTTTAATATGGAAATAGGAGAGCCTTTTCTTTTCAAATGAATAATCATATGCTTTTGTTCTCTGCTCATTTGTTGCATTTTGCTCTCTAAACACACTTCTGTGTTTAGATCTCTCCCATTTTTTTTGTTTTCTTTTCTTCAAATGTGATTTAGGTATATTTTATTTTCTCGATTTCAGCTTTCTTTCTTCACTCTTAACTCATTATCTAAACTTACTGATGATTTCTCCGACCCGTCTTGGCTAGAATAATTTGTTCAATTTGCTGGGTTTGTGAATCAAATATAATAATTTGTTCAATTTGCTTTGTCTTTTCTTCTTTTTTTTTTTTTTTTCTTCGATTTTTCTTTGGTGATTTGAGTTCTTGACATTTAGATACTTTTATGTTTCCTCTTCTTTGTCTTTTTCTTTTTCTTTACTATGATTTCTTCTAGCAAGCTCAAAACCATTGATTTTTATGGGTCCAATCCATTTCTCCATTTCTTTTTCACTCTTATTTACTTTTTTCTTATTTTTTTTATAGATCTCAACTTTATTGATTATGGATAACTTTTTATTATACTAGGTTTACCTTGATTTGTCATTATGTTATTGAATCATTTTCACAAAGCTACATAATTTAAAAGTTGAATCATTTTATTAAATTGATTATTCTAGAAGAGCGATGGATTGTTTATGGATTTTGTTGGTATCATTTATTTTTGTGTTATTTTGAGAGTTTCTTTCTTTCTTTCATGCTAGTTATAGATCTTTTTCCTTTATAAATCTTCTTATTATCAATCCAAGCAATTTATTTTGCTAAATTTGAGATGTTGATTTATGCATACTTGTAAATTTATTGCTAATTCTATGAATTTTTATTTTTTTCTTTTATTAAATGAACAATTACAAGGAATAAATGAACAATTACATCACCAATTGATCTTGATTTATAATTTTACTTTTATTTTTTATTTTTTTCTTTTATTAAATGAACAATTACAAGCAATAAATATGTGATCTTGATTTATAATTTTACCAACTGCTACAATGACATCACCAATGGTGAGGTTCACGCGGTGAGCATAAATGGAAGCACTCCAAATGACAAATCTTTTAGGTTTTTTTGCAGGTTATGAGCCACACAAAGATATTACATTTGAGACTTGTCTTCATTCCATCATCAAGCGATCTTTAATCCTTGCTGAGATCACATGCAAAAATCTTCCAAAAACACAATGCAATTTTGAATACTTTTAGTTTATTTTCCATATATGAGACAGTCCGCTACAATTCTATTAAGATTAATGAATAATATTGATTAATAAAATTTTGAATACTTTTATTTTACTTTTAGTTTGTTTTTTTTTTTTATATATGAAATAGTTAAATTTTAAATACTTTTAGTTTATTTTTCGCATATGAAACAATATGCTACAATTCTATGGTTTTTCCTTATATTATAACTTGAATACAGGTATCAAGTGTCTCTTTTTTTTTTCAAAAATATATTTGATATTTCAGTTTCATTTAATTTCAAATAGTTTTGTTTTATTTTTCATTTATATTATTTATATGAAATAATTTATATGTATAATTAAAGTAAAGTCACCTCCTTATACATATACAAAATTTCTATAAACTATCTCTCTTAAATACAATATATACTATATATATTCAAACAACAAAATTTATAATCATATTTCATAATCATATACAAGAAATAATCTTCTAAAAAAATATAAATATATGAACATTAAATATATTATAGTATACAATGAGTATACTTTTGGTATGTTATAGGTTTCTAATACGCTTAAGAACATTAAAAATAAATAAAAGCTTAATTTAACTTTTAAAAGACTAAGTTCTAACACAACTTATATTTGAAGAGATAAAACTACTAATTTTTATTCATTATAATAGAAAATGGAGCGATAATATCATTTTTAAAAATTTTAAAGTAACTGAAATAAAAATTCTAAAGGCATAAAATTATAAATATTTTTCGTTTATTTTTTATTTATTTTATGTATATTAATGGTTTATTTTTCGCATATTTTTAATTTATTTTTCATATATAAAAATAATCTTTTACACTTTTATTTGTCTTCACAAAGAATGTTGAATAATCTTATTTTATTTATCCAACTATTTATATATCCAATAATATCTATTTCTGAATAAAAATAATATATTATAACTTCAATACATGTATTAATTGTCTCTTGTTTTTTAAAAAATGCATTTAATATTTTAATGTTATTCAATTTCAAATTTTTTTGTTTATTTTTTATTTATATTATGAGTATGATACTATCTATATATATATAATTAAAGTTATTTTCTTAAATATAAACAGAATGTCTGTAATCTATTTCTTTTAAATATACAATATATTGTATATATATATATTCAAACAATAAAATTTATAATCATAAACAAGAAATAAACTCCCAAAAAATACAAATATATAAACAATAAATATATTATAATATACAATGAGTATACTTTTAATATATTATCAGTTTCCAATGCACATCAAAACATCAAAATAAATAAAAATTTACTTATAACTTTTAATTTAAACAAAAATCTACATAAATGAAATCAAATTTTTAATAAAATTGAACCAAATACTATATAAAATAATTTTTACTATAAGAAATATATAAGTGTGTGTGTGCACGCACATACTATTAGAATTATAAAAATAAAATAAAATAAATGTTAATAACTTAAAATGTTTACTTCTATCCTTATATATATATATATTTGGGCTTTGTCCTATTTTCAATATTTTTTTATTCTTCTTTTTTCTTTTAATTTATTTTTCATATTTATTTTATGTATATTTTTAGTTTATTTTCCACATATGAAACTATCACACCCCTTTTCTCTATCATCAGGGTCAGTGCAATATTAAACCACTCTTCATTTATAAACTATTATATATCATAACCTTGGTACAAATAGTCATCATTACATACATACTGTAATACAACATAAAGTTTATAGTATCTTTTATACAAATAGTACATATACCTCCGAAGCTTACTAAACACAATTTTATCTCCAAACAGCAAAAGTTGTTGGCCCAACCTCTTCTAGAACTCACGACAAGGCACTTTAAAACTCGTTATACAAGGATCTATTGTTACTCTAAATTGATATTTGAAATGTTTAAGGTGGGTGGGTGAGTACGACTACTCAGTGAGAGGATATATGTATAACTACATAAACATTTATATATATAATCATGTAACAAAATACAGAAATGCAACTTTAATCAATAACAAAATCCATCCATATACTTTCCACATAATCTTTTAGCATATCTTGCTATAAATCAAGGAAAATCATAGACAAAAATCATTGAGATTAAATACATCAATATATATATATATATATATATATATATATATATATATATATATATATATATACCATTATACATTCAGGTAGTATCCTATAAATTCCATATGCAAAATTAGGAGTTGAATGTCTCACCTGGAAACCCAAAGTGCTAAATCATTATCATACGCATGCGCAAAGTCATTGCCCGTCGGTAATATAATTTATTTTGTTTCACCCGGCATTCAAGGTGTGATTTCATAGGCACCTTTCTAAGTGTATTTCTTAAACCATATATTTAAAAACTAAATACTCATGTATATAGCTTAAAGTAACTTAATACCGTATGATTTCAGATAGCTAGCAAACACATAATTGCTAATGGCATTTAAGAACTCAATAAACATCAATCCCTTGTAAAACATAATAACATATACGTTTTTGAGATTCAATACATACATATCATATATTTAAAACCATTGGTATACTAATATCCACTCACTTGATAAAACGATTGATAATTTTAGCCTGGTGGGGCGGCGTTACGCTCTACGGTTGGGACTAAGGTTCCTCCTAACAACCATAAGTATATCATTAGATCACTAGCTTATAATCTCAATTCTACTCAATTTAATTGATCTATAGTTAAAAGATATGGTTTAGGACTCAAAAAAATAGCTTAAAATTATTCAAATTTAGGTTTCAGGCATCAAAATGGACATAGAGGTGCCCATCTCTGTGTAGAGGTGCCCCGCCTCTGCACGTCGTAGATGATTTTTTTGTGGCTAGAATTGTAAAAATTCAATTTTAATCGAAAAAAATGCTAAGAATCAATCCCAAACATCATTTTAAACATCCCATGGTTCCATTTTAGTATAAACAAGCTTACAAACTCAAAGATTCAATCAAAATATCAAATTCTATATAAATTCAAAAAATAGAAATTAAACAATTTACTTACCAAAATTCTTCAAATAACAATCTTTGATTCGTAATAAGAGGCTTAGATTGATATTTAAATGTTCGGAATTGAAAGTTTAAGAAAAAGAAAAGAAATGGAAAAGCTGGAGAAGACAAAGTCGCGTAGAAGGTAGAAGAAGAAGGAAACGACTTTGAAATTGAAGCTCTTACTTCCTTTCTTTCATTTTAAAAATTATTTTGGTAAATATCCATTTTAGCCCTTTTTAACAAATATCCATTTTAGTCCCTTAAGTTTTTAAAATAACCAAAAAGGACTTCAAACTTATTTCTAATGCAAGCAGGTCTATAAATCTATTTATACCCTAATTTCTAGGATAGGGCATTACAATTTTCTCTCTCTTAAGAAATTTCATCCCCGAAATTTACATACTTATAAAGGAAACAAATGGGGATACTGGATTCGCATATCTTCTTCTCTTTTCCATGTTGCTTGCTCCTTAGAGTGAGTTCTCCATAAAATTTTATCTAATGGAATCACCTTATTCTTTAATACTTTCTCCTCTCTCACTAAAATCTCTACAGTCTCTTCTTCATAGGTTAAATCTTCTCTTAATTCTATTGGTTGAGGTTGTAGGATATGGGAAGGATCACTTATGTATCTCCTCAGCATAGAGACATGGAAGACGTCGTGAATCTTGGACAATTCTAGTGGTAACGCTAACCTATAAGCAACAGGTCCAAGTTTCTTAATAACTTCATACGGCCTAACATATCGAGGACTTAACTTCCTACGCTTTCCAAAGTGTACAACACCTTTTCAATAAGAAATTTTTAAGAAAATTTTTTCCCCGACTACAAACTCGATGTTTTTTCGTTTCAAATCCGCATAGCTCTTTTGTCTATCCTGAGCAGTTTTCAAACAGCTCTTAATCAATTGCACTTTATCTGTAGTCAATTGTACAATCTATGGACCTACTAGCTTCCTTTCTCCTACTTCATCCCAGCACACTGGAGTCCTGCACTTTCTTCCATATAGTGCTTCGTAGGGTGCCATACCAAGGCTAGCATAGAAGCTGTTATTATATGTAAACTTCATTAAAGGCACGTATTTATCCCAACTTCCCTTGAATTCCATTACACATGCTCTGAGCATATCTTCTAAAGTTTAAATAGTTCGTTCAGACTATCCATCCGTGTTAGGATGAAAGGTAATATTGAGCTCTATCTTAGTACCCATAGCATATTGTAGACTAGACCAAAATCTTGACATAAACTGCGGATCCCTATCAGACACTATAGAGATTGGAGTACCATGAAGTCTTACCACTTCATTCATATAGATTTCTGCCAATTTGTCCAAGGAATACTCCTTCTTTATAGGCAAGAAATATGTTGATTTAGTTAACCTATCCACAATTACCCATACAGAATCATTCCCTGCTTGTGTTCGAGGTAAACTAGAGAAAAAATCCATAGTAATGTGTTCCCACTTCCACTCAGGAATAGGAAGTGGTTGAAGTGTTCCGGAAGGACATTGGTGTTCTGCCTTAATTTACTGGAATACTAAACATTTTGCCACGTAATTTGCTATTTTCTTCTTCATACCTTGCCACCAATAATATTCTTTAAGATTTTGATACATCTTTATACTGCCAGGGTACATTGAGTATGCTGTACAATGAGCTTCTTCCATTATTTTTCTTTTTAAAGTTTCTTCATTAGGCATGCATAATCTATTTCCCAATATCAATGTTCCATCCTCCTTGAGAGAAAAATCTACATGAGTACCGTTTCTC
This sequence comes from Macaranga tanarius, assembly GCA_949673435.1. Taxonomy (NCBI): domain Eukaryota; kingdom Viridiplantae; phylum Streptophyta; class Magnoliopsida; order Malpighiales; family Euphorbiaceae; genus Macaranga; species Macaranga tanarius. The sequence continues at coordinate 15,573 of CATIWO010391417.1, forward strand.
ACTTTATTGATGATTTTTCTCAGGTGTTGGTCGTGGACTTGGACTTTTTGCACTCTTTCAACTAGTACAGGTCTTACTCTTAGAGTAGCTAACAATGCTTCTGAACTACTCAATGAAAATTCTACTCCTAAAGATCGCATATCCAAAAGAAAAGGAAGTCTTACAGCTTTTATATGAGCTAAATTGCTATAAGACCTTCAACTGAGTGCATCTACTACTTTATTAGCTTTTCTAGGATGATATTCGATGGTGCAATCATAATCCTTGAGTAGCTCAATCCATCGCCTCTGTCGCAGATTCAATTCCTTTTAAAAGAGCAGATACTTTAAACTTTTATGATCTGTAAACATTTGGCATGACTCTTCGTACAAATAATGTCTCTAAATCTTTAAAGTAAACACAACTGCTGCCAACTCCAAGTCATGAGTTGGGTAGTTCAGTTCATAAGGTCGGAGTTGTCTAGATGCATAAGCTATCATCTTTCCATACTGCATCAATGCACAACCTAACCCTTTTCTCGATGCATCACTATATATCATATAACCTCCACTACTAGAAGGAAGAGTAAGAACAGGTGCTGATGTTAAACAAGCCTTAAGTTTCTTGAAGCTTTCGTGGCATTCATTATTCCATTCAAACTTAATATTCTTCCTGAGCAATTTAGTCATAGGTGATGCAATGATAGAGAAATCATGGACAAAGTGACGATAATATGCCGCTAGTCCTAAGAAACTTCTAACTTCGGTGGGGTTTATGGGAGGCTCCCAATTAACCACTGCTTTAACCTTCTTAGGATCCATAAAAACTCCTTCTGTAGAGATCACATATCCCAAGAAAACTACTTTATCAAGCCAAAATTCACACTTGCTAAATTTGGCATACAATTTCTTATCCCTCAAAATCTGCAAGATAATTCTCAATTATTCCTCGTGAACTTCCTTGCTTCCTGAGTATTCCAAGATGTCATCTAGGAATACAATGACAAACTTATCTAAGTACAATCAAAACATTCTATTCATAAGGTTCATAAAAGCGGATGGAGCATTCACCAACCCAAATGGCATCACAAGAAATTCATAATGTCCATAACGGGTTTGAAAAGCTATCTTAGGCATATCTACTTCTTTGATCTTCAATTGATGATACCCAAACTGCAAATCAATTTTTGAGAAAACTTTAGCACCTTGGAGTTGATCAAAAAGATCTTCAATGCGGGGCAAGGGGTACTTATTTCATATCGTCACTCGATTAAGTCTCCTGTAGTCTACACATAACCGTAAAGTACTATCTTTCTTCTTCACAAATAGTACTGGAGCTCCCTATGGTGAGATACTAGGCTTTATAAAACCTTTATCTAAAAGCTCCTATAATTGAACCTTTAATTCCCTTAACTCGGTTGGGGCCATTCTAAAAGGTGCTTGAGAGATAGGAGTTGTACCGGTTGTAAGTCAATAGGGAACTCAATTTCTCTATCAGGAGGTAATTCGGGTACTTCTGGAAATATATTAAGAAACTCACAAACTACCGGAATATCCGCTATCTTAGGTTCACTCAATTCCTTATCAACAACATAGGCTAAATAGCCTTGATACCCCTTCCTAAGCAATTTCTCAGCTACAATAGCAGAAATTACACATGATGGAAAAAGACAATGTTCACCACAAAAAATGAGCTTAGGCTTTCTAGGTCACCTAAACTTCACTAACTTCTCATAACAATCTACTGTGGTATGATAGCGGGATAACTAATCCATACCTAAAATAGCATTAAACTCCTGAATAGGCAAAGAAATTAAGTTTGCTAATAGCTATTGGTCTTCTAATTTAACTGCACACTCTCTATACACTTGTTTGCATATGATAGGACTACCAATAGGGACGCTAACTACTAAAACCTCACCCAATAATTCCCTTTGTTTATCAAAATGACTGGAAAATGTAAAGGAGATAAAAAAGTGTATGGAACCAAGATCAATAAGAATATAGGCATCTTTATCCATAATAGATAACATACTAGTCATAACCTCAAGAGATGTTAGTGCCTCTTGCTGCGTCATAGCAAGAATTCTAGCTTGGTTTTGTGGTCTTCCAGCCTCCACACCCTATCTTGGCTGAACAAAAGATGTAGCTCCACTGGGCCTGCTAGCGCTTATACTTCGTACCACAAGTCTACTTTGAGATTGGGTTCTACCACCTCTTTGATTTTTTGGTGTAGTAGACCTATGTCCAGATCCAGGTGGCTGATTTAAACAAGGACATTCCCTCTTAAAGTGACCAATCTCTCCACACTCAAAACATCCACCAGTTCGCATTCTACAATCACCTTTATGACTTTTACCACAGACTGAGCATAAAGGTCGACACCTTTGTCGAGCTCCTGCACTTTAAATACCTGTAAAACTACCCACTAGCTACTGCACTGTACTCTAGCTAGCTTGCTTTGATTCTGTATAGGAGCTTCTGCCAAAACTAGGACCAGTTCTAACTTGAAATGCACCTTCACCTTTCTTAGTAAATCTATTATCAATGTTGGAGAAGGAGCCCTAACCATGCTTTCGACCCTTTTGATACACTTCTCGTTCCTTTTTCTTTATCTTCTCAACCTCCAAAGCTTTTTCTACTAAGCTTCTATAAGTAGTACCCTCAAAAGAAGCCAGTCCAGACCGAATGGTCACATGCAACCCACTCAGAAATAGATCATACTTGTTCTCTTCAAAAGGAAGTATACTTGCCACAAATTGATATAGATCTTTAAACTTATCGATATACTCCCTAACAGTCATTTCTTCTTGTGCCAACCTAAAGAAGGCATCTTGCTCCCCTTTCCTATAACCTTTCGAAATATATTCCTTTTGAAACTTTGTTACAAATATCTGCCAAGTCATTTCATCACCATGAAGGTGACGTACTCTATCCATCCAGCTATTTGTAACTCATTGCAAAAACATCTTTACTGTACTAACCTTCTCCCTATCAAAGATTTCCATAGAGGCAAAGACCTTCTCAATCTTCTTAAGCCACTCTACGGCTTTCTTAACATTTAGAATATCAAAATTCTCAGCTCCTAAATGTCTGTAGTGTTTCACTATATCCCAAGGCCTCTGCTGATCTATAGCTATCATGGCAGTTGTAATGGCTTAGGCTATAGCTGCACCTAGTCCAGGATCAATATGAACTGCATTATGTGGAATAAGTGGTACCTATGCTGCCTATAGTGGTGGATTAGCTTATGGGGGTGGGTCGGCTCTAGAGTGATCTCTTTGTGAGGCAGTATCACCTACTGACTCACTTCCTTCAGGTAACTCGTGCTCATCCATTCCTTCGAATGGTATAAATGGTGTAGGATCCCTATAAGGTTATTGGCTAACTTTCTCTAATCTCTCAAATTGAGGAGGATGGCCTCGACCTCGACGGCCTCATCCACTATAACCTCTACCATCTATCGCTCGAGGTGGCATTCTCCTATATCATAACAAAAGACCATCAAAGTCTAAAATAAAATGCAAAACTTCGAAGCCTAAAATAGAGTCTAAAATAAAAAAAAAATTAGGCCTAAAACTAGAGTTCGTTATAGGTAAACCCAATAATAAATATAGGTCTCTGAGTTAGCTTCAATTTAATATATTATGAGCCTCATAACTCATTCGGTACCAAAAGTTAGACCCTTCTAAAGCAACGTTGTGCATCTATTCAATAACCTACTTAATTTGTTCAACCTAATGGAGTCTACAGAATTAATAAACATATGCTCTGATACCAATAAATGTCATACCCCTTTTCTCTATCATCAGAGTCAGTGCAACATTAAACCACTCTTCATTTATAAACCATTATATATCATAACCTTGTACAAATAGTCATCACTATATACATACTGTAATACAATATAAAGTTTACAATATCTTTTATACAAATAGTACATATGTCTCTGAAGCTTACTAAACACAAGTTTATCTCCAAACAGCAAACGTTGTTGCCCAACCTCTTCTAAAACTCACAATAAGGCACTCCAAAACTTACTATACAAGGATCTATTGTTACTCCAAATTGATATCTGAAATGTTTAAGGTGGGTGGGTAAGTACGACTACTCAGTGAGAGGATATATGTATAACTACATAAAATATTTATATATATAATCATGTAACAAAATACAGAAATGCAACTTTAATCAATAACAAAATCCATCCATATACTTTCCAAATAATCTTTTAGTATATCTTGATATAAATCAAGGAAAATCATAGACAAAAATCATTGAGATTAAATACATATACATATAGCATTGTACACTTAGGTGGTATCCTATAATTGCCATGCAAAATTGAGAGCTGAATGTCTCACCTGGCTACCCAAAGTGCTAAATCATTATCATACACATGCGCAAAGTCATTGCCCGTTGGCAACAAAAAAACAAATAGATGATGAAATAAGGAGAAAATAAAAACAAAAATAAAAAATAACAAAAGGAAAAAATGAAAATTGAAAAAAAAAAAAGGAAATAAAAAAGAATGAGAGGATGGAAAAAAATACAGAGAAAATAAAAATAAAATAAGAGGAAAAAAAAGGAAGGTGAAAAAATAAAAATAAAAAGAAAAGAAAAAAGGAGCATAATAAAAAAAAAAGAGAAAATAGAATAAAAATGAAAAAAAAAAAAAAAGAGGAACGGTAAAAAATACAAATAAAATAAAGTCAAAATAAAGAATGAGACAACTAAAAAAAAAAGGGCATACATGATTATAGGACTGAGCATCGGTCGGTTTAGTCAAAGAATCACCAAAACCGATCAAGAGAGAATTGTAACCGAAATGAACCGAATCAGAGGAAAAACTGAAGTTAATCAAACTGATTCAGTTCGGTCGGTTATTCTGTTAATTAATTTTATTTTTTAAATAAAATTTTTATTTTTTATTTATTATTTTATAATTTTTTTAAGCTTATTCTTTAATTATATAACTAAAAAATATTTTTTTATTTATAATGTTAATATTTATATATAATTTTTTCTATTTAATATGTTTTATTTAATATTTTTATAATAAATATATATTTAAGTCGGTCGGTTTTGGTATTTTCATTTTTCCAAATTGAAAATTAAACCGAACCAGTTGGTTATGTATTGTCAAAAACTGAAATTGAACCTAAATTAGTTGGTTCGATTCGGTTAGTCGGTTTTCAGTTTTTTTGCTCACCCCTATATATGAAAGTAAGATGAGACATGTAAATAATAAATGAAAAGTTGAGGTATTCTAGTAAATAAAATTAAAAAATGAGGCATTTTTTATAATTTTTCAAGATTATTAGTGTCCAATTTTAGATTTGTCGGAAATTGAGGTCTAATTTATCTTTTTATTTAAATAATATTAATAGAAAATTATGTGATTTATAATAATTTTTCACTTTTAGTCGTGTTAAATTTAATAAATAAAATATATTTTTTCAATTAAAATTTCTTTTTTACATTGCTGGGCCTGGGATTATCATCGGTTTTTTAATCAAAATTCGGTTTTAAGTCTGCTTTTTTTTTTTTTTTTTTTTCCTCTTTCATTCTTAATAATTGTCTTCCATTACTTTTGCGTGATTATTTGTTTTAACACATTTTTGTGTGATTACTTGATACATTCAGTTGTTAATCTACTAAATTGTAAATATTAGTTGTTTGAATTTGAGACATGAGCACGTGATAAAGTACTATAACTAAGGTGATAACAATTAAAATTATTCTCATTGATTTTTTTTTTTGAACAAATTACTCTATTTGTTTTTAACAATTATTCTTATTGATTCATTCAACGAAGTTGAAAACTCAAACACCAGATATTAGTCCGAATAATTAAAAAGAAATTTTTTCCATCATTTAAATACAATTTGTTTCGGCTTAAGTAATGTAGAGAATATGTTTATAAGATAACTCATAAAGACACAAAAACAAAATGTATTTTGATTATATTATGAGCAATATCACATATTGATAAACAACAATTATAAAATTATTTGTATAGATGATACGTATAATAGAGTGATTAATTTTTTTTAGTTGATTGAAATGGTTTAATTTCTTATCACAAAGGAGGAGAATCAGGAGGGTTGAAGGTCAAATTCTGGTGTGTCCACATTTGATGTTTACAATTTTTGCCACAGAGTGACTAATTTAGACACCGACTCATTATTAGTAAACGTTAAATTACCAAAATAGCACATGTTAATTTGTTGAATTCATAAAGAAATATTTTGTACATAAAGAAACACCTATGAATGATGAACATTAACAATTTGAGTGAGAATAAATGTAACGAAGAGTTTCTAATTTGAGTTCAATTTCAATGCAAAACATTTACGTATATGAGAATTATGGGTGAGCACGGGTCGGAAAAATTCGAGAAAAAAAAATTTCAAGTACCGTACCAAATTTCAAAGATTTTAAAAATAAAATCTCTGGTACCAGTACTATTTTTTGGTACGGGGATACTATGTCATACCAGTTTTTTAGTATGGTTCGGTACGGGGATTCGGTTCTAATACACATTATGATAAATTTAAGAATGATATCGAATGTAATTAATTGTTATAACATTAATTAATTGCTATTAATAGCACATAAAATTCATATATCAATTAACAAAATGTAACATTAGCATTTAAGGTTTGTTAAAGTAGTATTTTTGTTAGGTTAAGATAGTTTATTTTTAGATTAATAAAGTTAATTAATTAGGTTATAAATTATAATTATTAATAATTTGAAAAGAATTATTGTTGATGTATATAATTTCTTGTTGATATATAATTTTTATAATAACTTATAATAATTTGAATGAAAACTATAAAATTAAGTTCAGTAGGATTGGATTAAGTTAGTTTTTAGTGTTTTTGATTAGTTTCGGGTGAAATTCTGCATTTTTGGCTCGCAAAGGCAACGCCTTAGCACTGAGGAGGTGCTTCAGTGAAGAGGCGGCACCTTAGCAAGTTTTTGGGCCGAAAATTCTATTTTGAGCAGTTTGGACCATTTTCCGAGTCCTATAATATATCCTTTAGTCGTAGATCAATCTAAGTTGAGTAGAATTAAGTTCGTAGTTTGTATTCTGATGTTATTATTGCTTATGGATATTAGGATCAAATCTAGTTGAAGCTGTAGAACTTAAGCCAGAGCCTGATAGATAGACGTTGATTCAGCAAGCTCAGGTGAGTGGATATATATATATATATATATATATATATATATATATATATATATATATATAGTTTTGAAACCAAGTATATATAAGAATATATTTGTAAGATTTGGTAAAGGTTTTCTATGATTTACATATGATGTTTCCTTACAAATATGATTTTATCAAGTATTAGCTTACAAAGTATGGTTTTACAAATAACTTAGCTTTTATACCAAAAACTCGGAACATATAGCATCTAATTATTATTGATATAGCAAATATGTTTTATCAAATTTACGAATTATCAAGTATGTTTTAAATAGCAGTTTGAAAAATGTGAATGATTTAGTTTCATGGACAAAATTATACACTCATATTATGTACCCATTAGATTGCACCATGATGACTGGTATTTATTTAGCAGTATTATTATGTATATCAGTAATATTATCTAGCAACTGTCTTGGGGACAACACTTGGTTGTACATATAGCCTTGGGAACGTACAACTAGGTAGTTTAGCTCCGCGCATGCGTATGACCAGCAATATGAATAATAATATATATACACATAGGTTGCCAGTGTTATCATTGTGCTCATTGTGTTAGCACAATATGAGATAGTTTTTCTACGAATGTTATCTCTCAGGTTATCTTAGTTTTATAGCAATTAATTAGCAATGATATAATGTTACTTTAACTAGAAAGAAATCAGCTCATGCATACGTTTTACTACGTTGTTTTTGACATAAATAAATCAGTTTATGTAAACTCTGTATTATAATTTCAGCAGCTAGTCAATTTTTATTATTTGTAAGGCAGCTTATGAATATATTGTTTTACGATATTTCAGTAGATAATTAATTATTACTATATTCAAAGTAGTTTTATTGATATCTTATAATTATTTTGGCAGATAGCTAGTGTTCCCACCTTAATCTATTATATTTAAAATTAGTCCACTCACTGAGTATTTTTGTACTCGCCCTTTATGTCTTTAAATGTTTTCAGATCCAGTAGTATAGTATCAATAGTAGCTTTTAGGATCTATGTTGGTGCCCACCAGTGTCTAGAAGAGGTTGAGCTAATGTATTCAGTTATCTAGCCTTTTGTAGAACTTTTAAGATTCAATTATATTCAGTTGATAGACTTGTGTTATGTAAATTTTTTTAGCTTTGTTAAAAAGAATGTTATTATGTATGGAACATCTTATGGATTTAAAGTTGTAAAATTAAGTATAAATTGAATCTAGTCTATATTCAGCATTAGCATCAGCTTAGCAATTCAGCTTTGTCGCGCCTGGCTCTATGGCTAGCAGAGCGGGTGTGACAATCGAATTGTATATATAAATTAACGTAAAATTAATTGTTTTAAAACTACCCTTTGACACATACTAGGCCTAAATAGCTTGTATGGTGAATTTTTTCTAAATTAAGAATGATTGTGCATGAAGAACGTGTTTTTGAATATCGATGGGGCTCTGATACTATATTGGAAGTTTAAAAAAATGAGCCTCATGGATACATCAATTAGATATTTGTCCAACTTAAAAGTTCAAACTATTAAGTGGAAATATTCAAGTAGTATATAAGCTCATTTATTAAGTCAAAATATTCAATTGATATATAAACCCATTTAATTTTAGTTATAAAACTGATGTGAGATTAATTGCTTTAACAAATATAAAATCGAATTTATAATTGTAATTTAACATATATCTTATATACTATAATTTGAACATATAAATAATCAATAATAGTGAATGTAATATGTTAAAATTCTAAAAACAATAATTAATATCTATAATAATCATTAAATATATAACTAACAACTGTTGTAAATAATTTTATCAAATAGTTAATATTGATCAACTACCAGTTACTAACAATCATTATCAACTAAGAGTAATAGTTTAGCTAAACAGACCCTAAATTCATTGGGAGATCAACACTTAATTATAAAAATAAGTGAACAAAATGTTCCCTCCCTTAAAAATAACATATTTTATGTCCAATAGCACATGCATAATCATAATTTTAGAAAGTTGACAATTATATGAGAGTTATTATTGACAAACTACGGTTTCTTTGTTTAGAAAAAAAAAATACCTTAATAAAATCTCTAATGTTGATGAATAATTATAATTTAAATAATTTTGCGAAGCATGTACAATATGTACTTTGATGAAGCTTTGAACTTGAAAGGGAAATAACTTTGCCAAGTCAATAATTGTCCTCGTCTAAATTTTCATTTCTTTTTCATCTCCACTATGGAAACGGATATCTGTACACGAATTGCGTATGTGTATTTTGATTAAACATTGAATCCGAAAGGGAAATAAAATTGTTATAGGGTCCCATTGATGTCACTTGAAGGGGTGTGTGTTAAATCCACTATTTAACACATCTTGCAACCTCAAAAAATAATACAAGCTAATACAACTCAAAATTTTAAAGAAAATTTGTGACAAGTTAAAACCGAAGATCCATTTGCCACAAAATATTGATGATGAATTAAACCAATTAATGCTTTTGTTATTGTTTTTAGGAAAATATTTACGAGTCTCTTTTTTTTTTTTCCTTTTTATTGTCCATCAAAATTTTTATTGAGCCTAACCAATTGTAGATCATTCTTAGATCAGCGATGGTTTTATTTTATTTATTTTTTCATTTCAATAAATATATATTTCATTAATCTATTCAAATATTGTTAGAATTTTTAAATTTTTTTTCACGGTATTGTTAATATCTTTATAAAATTTCAGTGGCTCTCCTTTATGAAGTTTGAATATTTAGTTTTAGATTTATTCATGAAATGTCATTGAAGGATTTGTAGAAATTTTGTTGATATTTATGATTAATTAAAATTATTGGATGAAGTGTTTACATTGTCAAGTTGTAATTTAAATATCTCTGTTATCATCATTGAAAAATAATAATAATAATAATAAATTTTATAATTTAAGTGAAATTTTATTTTTTTGTATTATTTGTATTTTCTCAATGAATAATTCAAAATTTTCAATTAAAAAAGGAAAATTTTTTACCCACTTCTAGAGTAAGTTATGCATATATATACACCCAATTAGTTAGATAATTAATCTATATGTGAAATAATTAAAGCATTGATATCAATCATTCATGATTAATTGTTCAAATATAGAATGCTACGTTTCAAAAGAAATTATAGAATATTGAAATACATGTCACTAAAATTTATGTGTATATGAAAGAGAAATGACTTCGTCAATCATGGACATGTAAATTGATGAAGCATTAAATTCGAAAGCGAAATGGCATTGAGATAGGATCATATTGATTTCACCATAAGGGGTGGTTGTTACAAGTCTTGTGTGAAATATCAATCATTCATGATTAATTGTTCAAATATAGAATGTTACGTTTCAAAAAAATTATAGAATATTGAAATACATGTCACTAAATATATGTGTATATGAAAGAGAAATGAC
>CATIWO010391485.1:0-10428 GCA_949673435.1 Macaranga tanarius
TTTTTAAAAAAAAATTAATACATTAATCTTTATATTAGAGATAATAACCTCATTACCCTTCATTAAAAAAGTTAGCAAATAAATATAACTATTTTTGATAAACTTTTAGCAATATAAATTAAACTCAAAATAAAATAACAAATTAATATTGATAGTTGATGAAAAATATAATCATTTTAAATTAAGGACAATGAAGTTATTTAAATCATTAATAAATTCAAAGTGGAGTGCAATTATTAAGATTAGGAGTGCAAAAATCTCTACCCCTTAAAGTATTATCATTTGTTATACTCGTATAGTTTGACTTTAGACATTTTTGTTATATACATATACTTTCCTTTATTAATAACTATATTTTATATAATAAAGTAGCACTTTTTTTTTTTTATTATTGTTCTCATAACAAGTTTTTTTTTTTTTGAAAAGGTCATAACAAGTTTTTTAGTACCATATTTATTCAACAATATTATTATCTATTTAAAACTTGACCATATTTAATTGTATCGTCTTTGTTCCAACCTATAAAGAAACCAAATTCTAAATTAGTAAATAACTCTAATAAAAGCACAAAGGTCTGTAAAAAAATATAATTTATTCAGCATGAAATAAAATGTGCAAATATAAAAAAGTTTTAAAAGTGATATACATACTAATAATTGTCAACCTACTAAGTAAAAGCATTCATGATTCAATTTAGTCGATTTAAAACTAATATTTTTAATCAAACCTACTAAGTCAATTTTTAAATACTTGAACTCTGAATCAAGTAACATTAAAAAAATATCCAACTCAAAAATAGTTTGACCAGTTTGACAAAAAAGTAATAAACAAATAAAATTTTAACAAAATAATATATATCTTGTCAATACTATTTAAAAAATATAATTTATATTGTATATTTATAATTTTATAGCATAATGGTAATAATAGAAACATAATGACAACTACTTTTTTGAGAAGTTGCTAAAAACTAAAATAACAATGCATAAAATATAAAAATTTAGCACAATACTTTTTAATATATATTTAAAGCACAATTTATTAATTAGTACATGTTTACTAAATAAAATTTAGCAAAATCTTTAGATGTTTTAAAACAGGTATTGTGAGCTTTTTACAAGGGAACAAAAGTTAAAGAATTGATGAGTAGGTTTTATTAGTAGTTCAGAGTGATAATAGGATCAAGAATAGAATCTAACTCTTTTAACTTATTAGATTTGGATCTAGGGGGTGTAACCGAGTCAAGTCAACTCGTGAGTTACTCGGGATCGACTCGAAAAAAGTTTGAAATCGACTCGATATGAGTTGAGTCGAGTCGAGCTCGAGCTACTCAAGTAGTCTGTCGAGTCGAGCTCGAGTCTACATAATACTCGACTCGGTAAGCTTACGAGCTTTATCAAGCTTTTATATATTTACTAGTTTACCCTTTATATTTATCATATTTATAACTTTATCTTAACTATAAAACTAAACTAAAAAACCTAGTTGTGAGATTGAGAAGAGTTCACACAGCCGACTCCCTTTCTTCCTATCTCCTTTTTTTCTCTGTAAAATTTTTTCTAAATTAAATCTTATAACTAATCTAATTCTTTGTAAAAATCTCTTTGCTAGTCTCAATCTTCAGTTTCACTTCTGCTGACCTTGAAAACTATCGTTGCTTAACCTAAGAAGAAAATATCTTTATCATCTTCTTATAACTAAGCAGTCCTTGGCTCCTTGCAATTTGCCTTTATCATCCTCTTATAACTTAAGCAGTCCTTGGCTCCTTGCAATTCGCCTTCAATGAAACAAGAAGTGTCATTGGTTCGAAAGGTACTTTTCAAGGTCTCAACTTTTCATATTTTCCTAATCTTATGAGCTAAAACACGATTTTAATTTTAACTTCTTCACTCTCTTTGTTTCGATCTGAAGTGTTTGATTTATGGGTTCTGTTTTTTTTTTTTTAAATAGATGGGATGAGGTGAATTGATTTAAATATTTCAGTTTTATTTTAAAGAAATTTCTAGGTTTTACGCATTTTTTATTGGGTTCTCATGTGTTTTGAGTTTTTTTTTTATTTTATATAATTTGTATTTTGGGTTCTCATGTATGAGTGATAAAATGCACAATAGTGTTTCTAATTATATTTCTTATGATGTATTGAAGTATTTTACGAGTTTCAACTGAACTGTTTGAAAGGTACTTTTCAAGGTCTCAGCTTTTCATATTTTCCCAATCTTATGAGCTAAAACACGATTTTAATTTTAACTTCTTCACTCTCTTTCGTTCGATCTGAAGTGTTTGATTTCTAGGTTCTATTTTTTTTAAAAAAAAAATAGATGGGATGAGGTGATTTGATTTAAATATTTCAGTTTTGTTTTTAAGAATTTTCTAGGTTTTATGCATTTTTTATTGGGTTCTCAAGTGTTTTTAGTTTTTTTCTTTTATATAAATTGTATTTTGGGTTCTCATGTATGAGTGATAAAATGCACAATAGTGTTTCTAATTATATTTCTTATGATGTATTGAAGTATTTTACGAGTTTGAATTGAACTGAATTTCTTGTTATTGAGAATTTTTTTAATATATTAAAAGTTGAATTCCAGTTACTTGGTTAAGTTTGGTTAGCATGGCAGCACATTTTAAAGATTTATCATGCATTGTGGTGTTAGGAACTTTATCTTTTATTTTTCCTAATGCTTTTTAGAGTTAGGGCAGATTTAATTGTTACCTTTACATATTCAGTAATAATCTATTGTATATTTTTGATAGCACATTTTTTTGTGCTCAATTTATTTATTTTTTATGTTTTCAATTTGGTTTTTGCATTGAGTTCCTATATTACTGGTGTTTTTAATTTAGTTTCTGATTTGTGTTTAGTGGAAGATGATTCATGCTCTAATTTATGTTTAATGAAAATTGATTAATGCCCTAATTGTTCTTTGAATGGTTGGCTTTTAATTTTATTTTTTTAATTGTTTGGTATAGTTTTTGCAAAGAGAAATACATGTGACTCTCTTGAAAGAGACGAGACAAGCAAGCAACTCAACCTTTTGAATCATTAGAACAAAAGAAGACATGTGCTATTTTTTTTTAATTGCGCAATATGTCTTTAGAACTTGCTTTCATTAATTATTTCATTATTTCTTTAGAACTTGCTTTCATTAATTTCTTAAGTTGGTCTACTAACTATATTTTTGTCAACGTTTTTCAAATATGTCTTCATCCCCACTTGAAGTTTCCTCTACTCAAGTTGATGTACCTATGGTCTAAGATTTATCTACTGATCAACTTATTTCAGATCATGATCTAGATGCAATGCCTACTACTACTAAAACTACTAAAGATAATAATGCAGAAGAGGGTGATTCTCAATTTAAAACAAAAAAATGACCAAAGACATCAGATGTTTGGTTGGAATTCAAAGAAGTGATTCTTCCCGATGGAAGCAAAAAAGCTGAATGCAACCATTGCAAGACTAAGATGTCTGTTCTAGCAAGTAAAAGCACCACTCATTTCTCAAGACACTTAAAGGGATACTTAAGGCGTAAATTTTTTTAAAAATAGCAACAAAAAATTACTTTGCATACTATAGATTCAAAAGATGATGCTGAATTTGTTACACCCACTATTACTAATAGAAAGTTTGATATATTGAAAATGAAAGAGGCAATTGAACGTTGGATCCTTATGTATAAGCATCCTTTTACAATTGTAAAGGAAGAAAGTTTTAATATGATACAAAGGCGTGGTATGCCTGAATGGGAGAAAATTTTGCACATCACAATTAAAAAGGATTGTGTGCAAGTTTATGAAATAGAGAAAAAAAATTGAAGTCATTATTAAAGAGTGTCAATAAGATTAGTGTGACAACATATATGTAGAGGTTAACTAATCAAAAGATTGAGTACATGGTTCTCACTGGGTACTTCATTGACTCTAATTGGAAATTACAAAAGCATGTTCTTAGCTTTGTTCATCTACTTTCTCCTCACCGTGATGTTGAGATAGCTGATAATATCTATAAGTGTTTGAAAGAGTGGGGTATTGAGAATAAGGTGTATACAATTTCAGTATATAATGCTACCAATAATGATGTGACAATTAGAATTTTAGCTGACACCTTCTTAAGAAATAAAAAGTTGCTTTGTGAAGGAAAACTATTTCATATGAGGTATTGTGCGCACATTTTAAATCTTTTGGTACAAGATGGGCTTTCAAAAATTAATCACATCATTGAGGACATTCATAATAGTGTTTGTAACACATGCAAAAATATGACATCATCATATCATACATTTTATTTAATTTTATTGGTTTAGAATGGATATGATGCACCATCATTCACATGAGCATGGGGTATATGAATTCCGTGCATGTTGAGAAGAATTATTAGTTAAATTTATATGTGGTTATTTGGATATGTTGTGAGTATATAGTGTAATAGAATTAAATATTTGGAAACTTTTGATAAGGGCTTAATTATTAGGAAAGTTGGATTTAATTGACCTACTTAAAATCTTATGAGTCAATGTGTAATACTCACACTCTACTAAGAAACAAAGTGGATATTTAGTGATAAATATCCATAATTATCTAGAATTATATTTGATTAAGCTATAGATAATATATGATTAAGTGTGTATATAAGTGTATGGTTGAGATTATGCCAAGTGTGTGGTGAGGAGTAAGTAGAGAATTTTTTATAGAAGGGGTTAAGGATTCTTTATAGGTTTAGAGAATTTTTGATCTAGTTTCTATCAATTTACAAGATCTTGGGATCTTGATGACATCTAGAGGGATTGAAGATTGAAATTAGAAAGTTTATGCATGTATTTTTATTATTTTGAGTTAGATTTTATTAAGAGCAAATTCGTGCTCTATTTTCTGTGAAATTTAACTTATGTATTTTTTATATAACTTGAGTTCTAGCCCTCTAAATTGAGTGAGGTCAATTACTGCGGAAACTTTAGAGAGTCTAATATAACTTTCATTTTTTTGAGTTTTGCTTGAATCTGTCGTTTGGTGGGTCTAAAGGAGATAAACATTTTCTTGCTCCTGTAGAATGTTTTGCGTGATTGGATTAAGATCTTAGGGCTATAACTAATTATGTACATATCCAAATTGAGTGATTCTAATTGCTAATTAAAATAGACTCATATACCTAGATTTTGTAGTAAATCATAGTCACAGGGCTTATATAAATAATTTTTGAGCATATTAAGCAGAGGTAATACGTTGTACTAGTTGAGCTATATTTCAGAATTTTTTAGTTCTGTATTTTTTTTTTTATCATAACTTACATTTTATAACTTCAAATTGAGTAAGGTTTAATGCTATAAAAGCTTTAAGGAGTCCTATACAACTTTTATGTTTTGAATTTGAACTGAATCTATCGTTGGGATGGTCTAAGAGAGTTCAATATTTTGTAATCCACTCTAATTACCTGTATGATCTGATTGTGATTAAAAATTCATAATTAATTATATATATGTGCAAATTATATGATTTCAGTTGAAAATGAAAGTAGACTCATAAATATAGAGTTTCTAAAAATATTATAGTCATAGGATATGTTTGTAATTTATGAGAGCATTTTGAACTCACAGTAGTAAATCTGCCTATGACAGAGTATATGTTATTTGGTAGTCTTTTCTTATGTGCTTGGTATATAGTTATTTTAGAGCATTCCATAAATGAGTTATGTGTTCATTTGAGATGTATATAATAAGTACAAGTTATAATTTTGAGATTTAAAGCTATAATGCAAATTTAGGAACTCCAGGAAAAGGAGGACGTGAGGCCACTGAAGAAACTTATACTTATTAAAGATTGGGAAGCATTTTCGGTAAGTGGTTACTAATATGATATATATATATATATATATATATATATATATATATATATATATATATATATATATATATATATAATCGGTTTCTCTTGCATATTACAATTACAATGTTATATGTATATTATTTTGGTTAATTGGATAAATTATATGATTGTTATATTTGATGAGCTAAATGAGTGGTGACCTTAATTATATTCAATGAAATATTAATGTTGTTAAGAAGGGAATAGGTTTATAATGATTAAGTATTATATGTGAGTATTAAATACTATGAGATATGTTGAATGGATGTAAAGTGGACTGATTTTATATTGATTATATTAATGATAGTATATGTGTGCAATTGATATATGCATATGCATTATGAGATGTGTAATTGAAAGTGGGGTGAATATTATGTGTTGCCTACTAAGTGATGGAATGTGATAAAAATATGGAATTTTGCTATTGGAAATATGATGGATGTTATATGTATATTCAAAGTGTGAATGTGATGAGATGTATTGATATGTGAACTCTATATGTAGAATGTTATAATATGTGAGCTCTGTGTGTGTATGTATATGAATTGTGAGAAATGGAAAAGGTGAGCCAGGCGAATAGCTACCCAAAATAAAAATATAATTGTGAGATACGAGACTAAGCTGGGTGGATAGTCTTAGAAGGTGGCCACTTGAGTTATTATATGTGAAATTATGAGGAATAAGCCTAAGTGGCTATGTGTGAGGAAAACGTGCGACGATGATTCCGGCCGGATAACCAATGTGCATGGATATGTATTATTGTATTGTATTGATATATAAATATGGAATGTTGATTTAAGGCGAGATGTGAATGTGAAGATTATGGTTGTGTATTGATATTTATTTATATACACGTATATATATGTATTATCAAATGTTAGGTTGCAATTGATGATATTGACTAATGAAATGGTTGTGGATTATTTGGAATATCGTGATTTACTGTATATGTTGCACCAACAATTGAGTTTTGGTGTTTGTGTATCTTTTTATGGTGTTTTGGGTTGAGCAAAGGTTTTTGGACACGGTCATGTGGTTTCAACGCATGGCAGGGCATATATTGGGTGCAAAATTTTAAATTCAGGCACGACTGTGTGCATTTTCTGCATGGCCATGTGTACTTAGTGGGAGAAATTCAAGCCTCAGGCACGGTTGTGCATAATTTTTGTACGACCGTTTATGTTCAGTGTGCCGAGTGCAAAACTCAGGCACGACCGTGTGCAACTTGTTGCAGAAATTTCTTGTAGTTTGATGTGTAGCAAATCTTATATATTCTTGTTAATTAGTTCTTGAAAAGTCTTCTTTACTTATATTAGTAATTACTTACTGAGTAGCAAGCTCATCCCTTTGCCTCTATATTTTTTAGGATAAGCGATAGTTGAGTCGATATTTGTATGCAATAGAGATACCAGATGGGCCAGTGACAAGTTCAGTGTATGCATAATTAGATGTTGATATCATTCATGTCTAATGTTTGTACTTAAACTACTTCATTTGTAGTAGGAAGTTAAAGATGTTGTAAGAAAGCATACTTATAAAATGTTATACGAGATGATAAGAGCATCAATGTTGTTTATATGAAATATGTATTATTTCATGAAATTTTTTTTTTGTGCCACGTGTGTAAGTGACAATTGGGAGTGTTACAGTGTCTCTTTTATTAATCAAAATTAGGCTAGACTTATAATGTTTTCGGAGATTGTACAACAATTACAATTTCCTCATAGAAAGCTAATTCTTGAATGCAAAATAAAATGGAATTCCACATATGAAATGTTGTCAATGACAATCAAGTTTAAAGAGGTGTTTTCAAGATTTAAAGATCAAGAACCATGATATTATTATTGTCCAAGCAATGAAGATTGGTTGAAAGTAGATAAAGTTTATTTAATTTTGGAAGTATTCAATTTAGCCACTAATATCATCTCCGGAAGTGAGTATCCAACCTCAAATCTTTTTCTTAATGAAGTTTATCAAGTGAAAGTATTGTTGGATAAAAAGTTTCAAGATGAAAATGAAGATGAGTTTATTGATGATATGATTAGAGCTATGAAAGAAAAAATTAATAAATATTAGAGAGAGTGTAACTTATTGATGTATATTACTGCCATTTTAGATCCTAGGTGCAAAATAAGAGTGATTGAGTTTTATTTTTCTAGAATATACCCTAAAGAAGAAGCTCAAGATAATATTGACAAAGTTTGAAGAGCTTTATATGAGATATATGTTGAATATATGGTTGAATTGCAATCTAATGGTGGTGAAAAAAGTGATGAAACACTTGTTGGTTGCTCCGGTTATAATATGAACATTCAAGCTTCATCTTCGGGTTGGTCGGAATTTGATCAATTTGTAAGGACTATTGAGACCATTCAACCTTAAAAATCTGAGTTGGATAATTATCTTGAAGAAGGATATTATATGTGTGAGGGAAATTCACCACCATTTAATGCATTAGAGTGGTGGAAAGTGAATAATTTGAAGTACCGTATTCTGTCTGCAATGGCAAGAGACATACATGCTATCCTATTTACGACCGTAGCTTCAGAAGCTACATTTAATATGGGAAGTAGAGTAACTAATACATATTGTGCATCATTATTCCCTAAAACAGTTTAAGTTTTACTTTGTATAGGAGATTGGTGTGGTAGCCTTCATGGACTAAAGAAGAAAAATAAAGTTTTTTTTTAATTTTTTGTTTTCCCTTTATCTATATTATTTAATTTTTAAAACAATTCTTATATATTTTTTGCCTTTGTAAAAAGAGAAGCAACCAATAACGATAGTTCTTCCTATTTCTTAAAGTAAGTCCCTCAACTATTGAGATTTATTTAAATACCGAACCAGCTAATGTATTTTAGGACTGTTATGTATTCTTATAAATATAAGCTTATAATTGTATATCTTATTATTTTTTCAATTCAGATTTAGGTCCCATTTTATCTTAATATTATACTATGCAAGTCCTGCCCTGTGATTAGCTTTTTATGGATCTGCTTATTTTTATCTTTGTTAATGGTTTTTTAGGTTGCAATCTTGATTGTTATTAACTATTCTAGTCCATCTTGCTGATTTTTGGTGCGGGTTGCTATGTCTAGTTTTGCTATTTTTGTTTACTAAATTTTGTTGATTTTTACTGTTGGTTGCTATTTCTGTTTACTAAAGTTGTTGATTTTTATTATTGTTTGGAATTGATGATGACATATTATAAAATGGACTAATGCAACCGTAGCAATTATAGAAGTATAACTTAGCAAGTGCTGCTCCTTAACTCAAAATGCACATTGTTCTTTATTTTTTTAATAACTGAAATATTTGTTGCTTAAATTGTTTCGAGTCTTGAATATTTGGATTAAATTACCAACAAGTTAGCTTTTATACTATTTCTTCTAGAGTTGTCGGATGCTCTCTCCTTTCTATTAGTTATATGCTATTATTGTTTATTCTAGACACTATTGTTGTTTTTAATAATTTTGAGATGTGATTTCTGTGGAGCTTGAACTGGTTGTTGTTGCTACTGCAGAAGGCAAATTTAGATGGGACGTAAAGCTTGTGAACTAAGTTGCTGCTACTAGCTTTGATTAAGTCTCTCTACCTTCTCTGTTGCAATTCGGTATGTATTTTAGTTGTAGAAGCTGTTGCTGGTTTTGATTCTGCATTTGTTACGTCACTTTCTTGCTGTAATTTTTAAATTGTAGCTTTGTTACCGATTTTTGTAGTTTCTATTCTTTTGATCACTTCTAGCTTTAACGGGGTCTCTTACATGTATTTTTCTTATTGTTCTTAGATTTTTTTTGAACCAGCAAAATTATTATTATTTTTAGATTACTTTTGTTGATTTTAGGAACTATTATTATTATATTGTTATTAATTTTATGAATACTGTTGTTTTTAGATTTTTTTTGAACCAGCTAAATTATTATTGTTTTTAGATTAGTTTTGTTGATTTTGGGATCTATTATTCTAATATTGTTATTAAATTTAGTTCTTTTTAGTTGAAATTTGTTGAATTATTACTTTATAAATTTTATTATTTGAACATGAATGATAAAATATTAAAAAATATATTTATATTATCGAGTCGAGCTCGAGTATGTTTACTCTTCTATTGAGCCGAGCTTGAGTTCTGAAAATGAAACTTGATCAAGTTCAAGTCAAGTTTCGAGCTGCCGGTTTTGAAACCGAATTGAGCTCGAGCCTGCCACTGTATTGACTCAACTTGGCTCAATTACACCTTTATTTGGATCTAACAAGAGGCTTGTTTCACCGGAAAATACAATCACAGAAATCAACACAAAGAAAAACTAGTAAAAGTTGCAAATAATTAAATCTGATGTTTTTGAATGAATGTCCGTAGTCCTTTTATTATAAAATAATCATTTATATATAAAAGTACAAAATTAAGACTTTTAAATACTAAATAAAACTAAGAGAAAATTACATAACTAGAGCCCTTTTAGAAGTCATTAACAGTAAATGCCCTTCCCATTTTTGTTATTTACGCGCGTGTCCTTTTCCTTTTCAAGTTTGCCCTTTTTTATTTTGGCTTTCACTTTTGCATCTTTTTGTTTT
>CATIWO010391502.1:0-21737 GCA_949673435.1 Macaranga tanarius
TTCTTTTGGTCTGATTTTTGCTTTCTTACAGAACTAAAGTCATATAGTTTTAGGCAAAGTTCCACTTTGACCCACCATTAAATGACAAATTCCCATTAACCTCTTATATATATATACATGACACTTGTACCCTATAATTAATTAAATAAATAAATAAAATGTTATGCAAATGAAAATGCAATGCATGTATATTTATATGAATGCAATCTCACATTTGTACCTAGGGTACAATGAGAAATTGATGGAATTGAGATATGTGATTATGATAACTATCTTTGGGACAGCTCTCGAGATTCTTAAATGCCTTTAGGGCTAATCCGAGTGATTTATAAATCGGTATGCATACCTGAATTGGATCTTCGATATGTTGATTGGTACCCACCACATTGATAGCAACCTGACATGTTCCTGATTATATTTGGAAAATCGTATTGTACTGTGATTAGTGTGAGAATGATATTTTGAAAGAAAGTTTGATTGAAATATGTGAAAGGAAAAGAAAGTTTAATTTTTGAAAAAACCAAATTTGAATCTTAAAGAGTTATATTAAATAATTCTTATGATTCTATTATAAATTTATTTATTCTGTATGGATTATTTTATGTGTAAAATGGTTATAACTTGATTATTTTCAAAATGTTCCGGTTATTGTTATTTCATGTTCTTTCTTGGGACAGCGTTGTAATCTGTCCATTCACTGGGTATTTTCTTGAGAAAATGCTCACCACTCTATTTCTATTTTCTTTTTCAGCATAGGTTAATCCTTGTTAATATTTTAAATAGTATGGCTATCCTATGGACTGCGATGACATATGAGGTAGACGGGCCGGAGGCAGAGGTGCACTTCTTTCTACGACATGACGCTAATGCAGTTTTATCTTTTAGAGTTACACTTGAGCCAATAGCGGTAGATTATCACACACATACAGAGAGGTAGGACTTTGTTAACGGTTGCTCAACGGTAGTTACGGTGATGCACGTCACTACCACCGGGGTTCGAGTCTCTTTGACCTAGACTTAGTCCCGTCTAGACCATTTTCCTCTTTTGTTTGTGATAGGGCATGTATTAGGGAGTAACTGCACCTTTTGTTATAATTATGGCAGTACTCTCTAATTCTAGTTAGACCTTTGAGTTTAAGGTATTTGGGTTGTATCCATTCTTTTTAGTGTACATTTGTATATATTTTAGGATATCTCATACCCAGGCAACCCTTTTATAGTACGTTATCCATCTGTATATTATATCAGCAGCGTGTTCGAGCTTGCCATCATTCTTATTTTTATTTGGATGGATGTTATTATTGATTTAATTTATACATATATTTTTTGATAGTTGAATGATATAAGAATGTTGTACAGTAGATGTTAATTAGATTTTATCCCAGAAGTGACGCCTCTCCACTTCGGCCTCAGACGGAGTAGCCAAAGCTGTGGTGATGTTTGAAGAGGTGTCGGTGGGGAGGGATGTCACAGTTTTTAGTATCAGAGCCTAGGGTTGAAAGTTTAAATTTGAAGTTTAAGTCTGTATTTGAAAGCCTAGGTTTGAAAATTTAGATTTGAAAGTTTAGGTTTGAATCACTAAAGTGGACTGATTTTGAATTTGTAAGAAGATGGCAAGAACTAGAGGAGGCAGGATAGGTATACGTGGTAGGCCTAGAGGTAGAGGTCGAGTTGTTGAGGCTGATATGATGAATCTGGTAGAGAGAGAGGAAAGTGTGGATAGGAATCGACCATAACGATTATCTCCATCAATAGCTTCTATTAGTAATGAGGGAGACGATATGTGAGGAATCGATACAGGGAGCAAAAAGGGTAGTTCAATGCTTAATGCTCTAGTGTTGAATTTTAACATACCGAGAAGAGTACGTAATGGAAAACTACCATCGCCGGTGCAAGAAAATATGGCTAATAATCTAGTGCCACTAGTAATGCATGTGGATACTATAGAATTTGCACGCACTATGGCAACTGTGATGGCCGAGAAGGATAAAAAAAGTATAAAAGACCGAGAGATGTAATTGAACATGCAAAAAAATGTGGAGCTTATGATTTTTATAGTACGTTGGACCCAAGACAAGCTAACAAGTGGATTAAGACTGTGGAGAAGGCCTTTACGACATTGCAACTTAGTGACAAGGAGAAGATAAGTAATGTTTATGGCCTGATATTTAATAAAGCGAACAATTAGTTGACCAGAATTCAAAACTTGTATGTGAAGCTTTGATTTGGCAACTATTCTAGGAGGAATTTCATAGGGAATACTTGATAGAAAACTACCAGAATGAGAAGGTAGTTGTGTTTATTAACTTAATGCAAGGATCGATGGCGATTAGAGAATACATTAATAAGTTTGAGGATTTTTTCAAGTACACAAATGAAATCTATCCTACGGAGGAGAGGAAAAGTGAAAAATTTTATGACGTACTGCATGTATCTTTGAGGGAAAAGTTGAATTTATATACTAGAATGACATTTAGAGGATGGGTTAAAAAAGTAATGGAACAAGAAAAGCTGGACAAGGAATTAGAAGCTTCAACCTAAGTTAAGCCTAATCAATAAATTGAGTCATCATGACAACCTTGAAGAGGAAATGGGAGTAGGAGATCAAGGTTCTCTCCATACTCCAGGAGCAATATGAGGTGCGAGGTAGAAATAGACCTCAAAGAAGTCAGACATTAGTGAGACAACCAGTAATGCCACCAGGACAGATGGGTATTGGAAATGAATTACCAGGGAGGAATATGTTACCTTGATGTAACATATGCAAGAAAAATCATATTGGAAGGTGTAATCAAGGCAAGATTAGATACTACTGATGCAATGAGATCGAGCATTATATGAGGAATTATATGAAAGTATACCTAAGAGAACTATCAATGCAAGCATCTCATACCTTTCGTAATGAAAGAGGTGGAAGATCAACTAGGGTAGGAAGACCAGCAATTGTATAAGGAGAGATGACTAGTTTGGTAGGAATATCTTGGAACCAACTGAGAGAGCCAAGCTCAGCAGCTAGTGGTTTACAGCAAACTAGAGTATATGCTGTCATAGAACGGGAGACTGAGGAGTCATCGAATATGATAACGGGCAATGCTTACATCAATGGTAAGCTAGCACATATATTGGTTGATCCAGGTTCTACATTTTCATTCATATCACTGATTTATGTGATACATGATAAACTTAAGATAAGTTATTTGAATGAACCTGTGATTGTGAGCATGCCTATAGGAATGAGTGTAGTTTGTAAGAATGTATATAGGGATGTCTTAATAAAGATTAATGAGGGTGAAATGAGGTGGAATTTTATACCCTTATCTATTAGTGAGTTTGATGCTATACTCAGAATGGATAGGTTAAGTCATTACCGAGAAAATGTGAATTGTTATACTAGATAAGTAGAATTTGAAAAGGAGAATTGAGAAAAAATAACATTTATTGGAGAAAATAGGAAGACTCCTATTAAGATTATATCGACAATGATGGCTATGAAATACCTGAGGAAAGGGTATGAAGCATACTTAGCTACTGTTGTGGAGGATAGGAAAGAAGGTTCAAAGTTAAAAGAACTACCAGTAGTGAATGAGTTTGAGGATGTATTTCTGAACGATTTACCAAGTTTACCACCTGAGAGAGAAATAGAATTTAAGATTGAACTTATACCCGTAACTACTCCTATATCGCAAGCATCGTATAGGATGGCTCCGGCAGAGTTAAAGGAGTTAAAAGTACAATTACAAGAACTGTTGGATAAAGGATTTATCCGACCAAATTTCTCTTTATGGGGCGCACCTGTATTGTTTATTAGGAAAAAAGATGGATCTTTTCGACTGTATTTAGATTATAGATAGTTGAATAAGGTCACAATCCAGAATAAGTACCCTTTGCCTAGGATAGAAGATTTATTTGATCAACTGCAAGGAGCAAAGGTATTTTTGAAGATAGATTTACAATCTGGATATCACCAATTAAGGATTAAGGAATCAGACGTACTTAAAACTGCTTTCAAGATAATGTACAAACATTATGAATTTTTGGTAATGCTATTTGGGTTGACCAATACTCCAGTTGCATTTATGGACCTAATGAATCGAGTGTTTAAGTCACATATAGATAGATTTGTAATTATATTCATTGATGATATTTTGGTGTACTTGAAATCAAAAGAAGAACATAAGGAGCATTTGAGGACGATATTAACAATTTTGAAAACTAAGCAGTTGTATGCGAAGTTTAGTAAATATGAGTTTTGGTTGGACAAGATTACATTTCTTAAACATGTAATATCTATTGAAGGAGTATATGTGGATCCTAGTAAGATTGCAGCAATTATAAACTAAGAACCACCAAGGAATGTAATGGAGATATGAAGTTTCTTAGGACTAGAAGGATACTATTGGAGATTCGTATAGGATTTCTCAATTATTATGTCACCATTGATGAAATTGTTGAGAAAGAATGTAAAATTAGAATGGACTTTGAATTGTTAATGAAGCTTCAAAATCTTGAAAGAGAAGCTAGTCACTATGCCAGTTGAAGGAGGTCATTATGTGGTGTATAGCGATGCTTCGAAGCAAGGACTTGGTTATGTGTTGATGCAAAATAGGAAAGTAGTGTGTATGCGTTAAGGTAATTGAGACTGCATAAGCAGAACTATCCCATACTTGATTTAAAGTTAACGGCTGTGATATTTGTATTGAGAATATGGAGACATTACTTGTATGGAGTAACGTGTCAAATATTTACTGACCACAAGAGCTTGAAGTATGTTTTAACTCATAAGGAGTTAAATCTGAGGTAAAGACGCTGGGTGAAATTATTAAAAGATTATGATTGTACGATAGAATATCACCCAGAAAATGCTAATGTAATTACGGATGCCTGAAGTCAGAAGTCGAATGGAAGTTTGTAGTATATATATGCTGTTAAGATGCCAATGTTGATTGAATTGAGGAAATTAGATGTTGAGTTTAGAATAGATACTCCACCAAGAGTATTAGCTACTTTGAAAGTAAGGCTGTTGTTAATGGACAGAATTTTAGCAGCACAACAAATGGATGAAGAAATGAAAAAGTTGTGCAATGATGTGAAAAGTGGAAAGGTGAAAGAGTTGAGTTGTAGTGAAGAAGAAATTTTAAAGTTTGGAAATAGATTATATATGCCACATGTGAATGAATTAAGAAGAGAATAATGGAAGAGGCATATTGTTCGGCATATGCTATGCATCCCGGAAGTACAAAGATGTATAGAACGCTGAAAGGAAGTTATTAATGGAAAGGAATGAAGGATGATGTAGCTGAATTTATATCAAAGTGTTTGACCTATCAGCAAGTGAAGGCAGTGCATAAACATCTTGCGAGATTATTACAACCCTTACTAATTCCTGAATAGAAGTGAGAATATATCATAATGAATTTTATGGTAGGATTATCAAGAACCCGGTAAAGAGATGATGTTGTATGGGTGATTCTTGATCGTTTGACAAAAATGGTGCATTTCTTACCTGTTAAGGTCAATTACAACTTGAACAAGTTAGTAGAGCTTTATATGAAAGAAATCATGAGATTATATGAGGCACCAGTATCGATCGTGTCAGATTACAATCTAAGATTGACATCATGATTCTAGCCAAGTTTACAGGAGGCTTTGGGAACTAAACTAAGGTTTAGTACAGCTTTCCATCCTCAAACTGATGGTCAATCCGAATGCACCATACATATATTGGAAGATATGCTTAGATCCAATGCATTAGATTTTGGAGGTAATTGGGATAAACAAGTACCATTAATGAAATTCGCTTATAACAATGGCCACCTAAGTAGTATCGATATGGTACCTTTAAAAGTGTTATATGAAAGAAAGTGTAGAACTTCAATCTATTGGAAGGAAGTCAGAGAAAGAAAATTATTGGGTCCAGAACTTATGCAAATAACTATGGAGAATATTCACGTAATTCGAGTAAATTTAAAAATGGCACAAGATAGGCAAAGAAGCTAAGCCAACTTTAAGAGAGCTGATATCGAATACAACATTGGTGAATTAAAGATATCACCATGGAAAGGCATGCTGAGATTCGGTAAGCGTGGCAAGCTACATCCAAGATTTATTGGACCGTATAAAATAATCGAACGTATTGGGCCAGTGGCTTATCAGTTAGCTTTACTTCCTAGTCTATTTAGAATTCATTACTTTTTCCATATATCGATATTGAGAAGATATAGAAGTGATCCTTCTCACATACTACAGGAACAATCGGTACAGTTGCAGAAGAATTTGAGTTATGAAGAAGAGCCAATATTGATTTTAGCAAGTAATAAAAAGGTATTGCATAATAAAGTTGTTCCTTTGATCAAAATATTATGAAAGAATTATTCTCGTAAAGAAGTTATGTAGGAACGAGAGGAGAATATGAAATAACAATATTCGTACATATTCTCTTCAGGTACGAATTATATTGGAATCGAGCATTCTCTATTTTTTTAGGATGAAATTTCTTAAGTGAGGGAGAATTGTCATGTCCATACCTGAATAATTTAAGTTATTTTGGGTTAGGACTAAATTGTAAGAAAAATAAGTTTCGAGGAAGGACTTAATTAAAAAATATTAAGTTGAGGGACTAAAGCATAAAATGGCATAAATTGCCATTGTTACAAATAAAAAAGAAGAAGAAGAAGAAAAAAATGCTCTGTCGGATGAATAAGGAAGAAAAAGTAAGGAAGTAACCTACGTTTCAATGAGTGGATTTCCTTTCTTCAACTCTTTGAATTTATATACTTATTTTTGGATGATTTTCGGTTGTTTTGGAATTGGATTTTGTATATGTTGTTAAATTTTTAAAATTTGAACGTTATAGAGGTACGATTAGGCGGCATATGATTACACAGAAGCAGTGCCTTATCACGCAAAGGCGGCGCCTCAGCCCACCTAAAGCTCTCAGGCGGCGCCTTAGTGAACAATAAGGCGATGCCTCAGCAAGCCATAAGGCGACGCCTTAGTAGCATGAAGTTGATAAGGTATCACCTCAGTGGCCACAGAGGCGGTGCCTCTACACTAAGCTAGCATCTCAGTGATTTAAAATGATGTTTGAGTTAATTTTGGTCGATTTATAACCTGATTTGTTATGTATATGATATACGGAGTAATACAGAGTTTTAATTTGATAAAAGATATAATTGGTTATAAAAATATGATGATTTTGTGAGCACATGTACAGTGAAAGGAAAGGTGGTTGTAGTAAGACCGTGTCCAGGGTACAGCTGGGTTCTGTGACACGTAAGACTGTGTCCGGGACACAGTAACTCACGTGTGATTAATATTTTTTTACATGGAGTATAATAAGAAATTGACGAAATTGAGATATGTGATTATGATAACTGTCTTTGGGATAGCACTCGAGATTCTTGAATGCCTTTTGGGCTAATCCAAGTGTTTTATAAATTAGTATGCATACCTATATTAGACCTTCGATGTGCTGATTGGTACCCACCAATCGATAGCAACCTGACATGTTTCTGATTATATTTAGAAAATCGTACTGTGTTGTACTGTGCTGTGATTAGTGTGAGAATGATATTTTAAAAAGAAAGTTTAATTTCTGAAAAAATTGGATTTGAATTTTAAAGAGTTATATTAAATAATTCTTATGATTTGATTATAAATCTGTTTATTTTGTATAGATTATTTTATTTATAAAATGGTTATAACTTGATTATTTTCAAAATGTTATGGTTATTGTTATTTTCTGTTGTTTTTTGGGACAAGTTTGTAATCTGTCCATTCACTGGGTATTTTTTTGAGAAAATACTCACCACTCTATTTCTATTTTCTTTTTCAGCATAGGTTAGTCTTTGTTAATATTGTAAATAGTATGGCTATCCTATGGACTACAATGACATATGAGGTAAACGGGCCAAAGACGGAGGTGCACTTCTTTATATGACATGATGCTGATGCAGTTTTATCTTTTAGAGTTGCACTTAAGCCAATAGCAGTAGATTATAACATGTATATAGAGATGTAAGACTTTGCTGACGGTTGCTTGACAGTAGTTATGGTGACGTACGTCACTACCACCAGGGTTCGAGTCTCTTTGACCTGGACTTAGTCTCGTCTAGACCATTTTCCTCTTTTGTTTTGTGATAGGGCATGTATTAGGGAGTAACTGCGCCTTTTGTTGTAGTTATGGCAGTCATTTCTAGGTCTAGTTAGACCTTCGAGTTTAGGGTATATGGTTTGTATTCATTTTTTTAGTGTACATTTGTATATATTTTAGGATATCCCATACCCTGGTAGCCCTTTTCTAGTACACTATCTATCTGTATATTATATCAGCAGCGTGTTCAAGCTTGCCATCATTCTTATTTTTGTTTGGATGAATGTTATTATTGATTTAATTTATACATATATTTCTGATAGTTAAATGATATAAGAATATTGTATAGTGGATGTTAGTTAGTTTTTATCCCAGAAGTAACACCTCTCCACATCGGTGCCTCAGGCGGAGCAACCAGAGCTGTAGTGTTGTTTGACGAGGTTTCGATGGGGAGGGATGTCACAATACGCCTTCCAGAATTCTAATTAAACTTATGGATCTCTAGACACATTTACCATAATTCACCAAAATTTTATGGATGTGAATTGAATAAGAAAAGAAAAGAAAATAGATTGAAAGTACTTTGATTACTATGAACAAAGAATTAACATTGTTTAAAATACAAGAGTTAAAATAAAAGACTATGATTTTTTATTAATGGAATTGTTTTGATCTTGGGAGATCTTCTTTTCTAGTACTTATACGCAAGCTTCAATGGTTTCTTCCTATCTTTTCAGCCATGTCCTCCATTTTAATGTCCACTTCCCCTTACTTCTTCTAATGTATCATTTTTGTAGGCAACTACCTGCAACTTCCTTCCATTTTTTTCTTTTTTCAACGTGCATGGTACCACTTCTATTTTTTTTAGCATTATAACTCATTCATGGATTGTGCTAACGGTTACCAAAATTCTTGGGTTGGACTTGTTAATGAATTTGTTGGCCAATTTTTGTTTCATAGGGCCGAGGCTTTTTTATGGGCTAATGGGCCAAATTTATCTAAATGGGCTCAAAAGTTGAATTTGTAAAAATATAGTGTCAATAATTGCCCCCCATACATATGAGTTGGACATGCTGGACTTGTGTCCAATTCATGTGTATTTTTTTTAATATTGATACATGTACACCAAATGCTACTCTTTATAAATTATTTGGGCTAATCCATTTTTATCCATTTAAACTCTTCTTTTTAAGGTTCCTATCACCTTCTCCTCTTCTTCTTCTTCTTTCTTTATTCTTTATTCATTATTTTTTTTTATTTAAAAACTCAACAGTACCACTCCATCTCTGCTTTTTCTCATCAAATCCTTCTTCAAAATGAAACCAAGCATAGCTTTTTTCTTGTCATCATCGTTAACTACAACTCTTTCTCCCTTCCTTTTTTTTTTTCAAATTTCAAGCACTTAATCTTTCCAACATATTATCTTACAAACATAGACTATATAATTTATCAATTATCAAAGGTCACACTATGGGGCCAAAATTCCACCAAAAAGGTAATTGAAAAATCAAAAATTTATTATTTTTGGATTGGGCATGGCTCTTGGTGTTTCTTGGAAAAAAATAGATTTTGGC
This sequence comes from Macaranga tanarius, assembly GCA_949673435.1. Taxonomy (NCBI): domain Eukaryota; kingdom Viridiplantae; phylum Streptophyta; class Magnoliopsida; order Malpighiales; family Euphorbiaceae; genus Macaranga; species Macaranga tanarius. Next base: position 9,667 of record CATIWO010391502.1, read on the forward strand.
CATCTTTTGGCCAAAAATAAATTTTAGCCAAAATTTTTACTTTGGTGACTAAAGGCTTTTGGAAAGGTTTTTTGGTGAAATTTATTATTTTGTTGTAATTGGGTTGAATTTTGTGTCACTTTCCATTTTTGTTTCTCCATACTTCCCCTTGTTGCACCACTTACTTCCCCTTGCTGCACCATTTTCTTCTCCTTGCTATACCATTCACTTTTTCTTGATGCACCATTCATTTCTTCCTTTCTTCTTTGTATTGCGGCTAGTGTAGCGCATGTGAAAAGATGTTCTACTCTCTCCTATCTATAAGCTTTTAAATAGGTGGCTCATTGTGTTGAATGGAGAGCATCGAGCTTAGTTCTATTTGATTTGGATTTGGTTGATGACTTGTAATGAAAATTTTTGTTGTCTTTAATGCATTTTATTTTGCTTTCCTACTTTGTACCTCATGATTTACTTATTGCCCCAATTGGAAAAATGAAAAGTGGCTTAATTAGCCTACTCTCCTTTTTGTTGCATATAATTATAGCAAAATGGCCACTGTTATTTTAACTTTGACTACTACCATCTTTTCAAAACATAAACTTCATCACTGGAATAATGTATAGCTCCACTTGTATTTTCTATTTCTTCAAACTCTTGTACACATTTTAAAAACACAAATGAACATAAGAAAAAAATAAGAAATAAACTAAACAAAAACCAAATATAAACAGTAACAAACTGAAACAAAAATAAATTAAAATTTATAAAAATGGCCCTCGGGGCATATCTTTATTAAATTTTAAAGTGGCTTTAACAACCAATTCAATTGTTACTAATAATGAAATGAAATATAAGCAGGTGACAATTTTATTTAAGGCCATGGTGTCAGTCTAATATTATTTTAATTTTTTTTATCCTTTTTCACATAATGGGAAAGGATTTTTCCCCACTAGTGATGCTCTTTTGCTAACTACCTTAATATAATTTTCTTTTCTAAATAAAAAATCAATTGCACATATGAATCACTATTTTTTCATGGAAAGGATGATTAGTTAGCATTAGGCTTAATAAAAGAAAAAGCATTTAGAAATAGCTTACTTCCTATTGAAACCATAAGTAGTTCTCCATGATTACGCTTTTTACAGTGATAGTTGGGGAAGCTTATGTTGTAAGGTTCCTCTCTGGTTCTTCTTTTATGATCATTTCTAGAGGCTTCTTGAATGCTCTTTCATTTGGTGCTGAAACATTTCTGTCTTTATTTTTCTCGAGAAAACAACATGGTACCCCCCGAGTTTCCTGCTCGAATGGCTTTGATTCTACTGACTTCCTTTTGGCAACACTTTTAATTCGAGTTAGTTTTTTATTTTTGGAAAGAGGATGGTGAACTTGTTTATTCATGAATTCTTTACTTTTTCTCTGCCTGCTTCAAAAACTATTTAGGAATCTAAAGTCTACAAACTATTTAAGTATTCTATACAAACCTGTGTGAAAAAGGATGTGAACTTGTTTATTCACCACTATAACTCTTGGTATATTGGATTTTAACTTGGCTCCATTAAAATTTTCTTTAGCATCATAAGCCCTTGGCGGTAAGATATAATTAGTATTAACGAAACACCAATAGGGTAGTATTGGCTTGTTATTATGGCAGCCTTTAGGAACTACCTTGGCAAAACTAGCCTTCTCCTCCCTTCTATAGGGCAAGATGTACTTTCTTTTAGTGGTAACTCGATGTCGATTTGAATTTCTAGCTTTGTTTGGCTAATAGAGGAATGCCCCCCAAGCTCTTCTAAATTTTGCTTTGCAATCTACCTCTTAAGGTTCTTAAGGCTCTGTTGACTTTGGAGTGGAATCTGATGCCCTAACCTTTTAATTATGTTCGCCATGACCTGGAACATTCTGGAGTGGCTCTCTACCATTCTCCTGGCCTAATTGTGTATTTCTTCTACCAAAACATAAACTTGAGCATCAGAGATTACAATAACAGCAACATGATCATTACCTTAGTTTGTCCCAATATTGCTTGTTGGATTTTGCTACATCTCTCGATCATGTTGTGCTTCTGAAGACATCGCATTTACATTCAATTTGTTCAACCATGTGAGTAATAAGTCCTTCACGAGCTGTTGTTGCAGCAAAGTCCTCCGCATTTTGAGATCCAGTAAAATATATGTTATCAAACATCATCAAAATTGATTTGCATTTCCATAGAACATATCCCACCAGGTGTGTCAAAAGAGATTGTTTGCAAATAATAATAATAATAATAATTGTCACACTCTCACTTCTATTTACTCCATTAATAAACATGATTAAAGACTTAATGATATTAAATAATCTATTATCAACAATATTACAATACGTAAATACTAATCTTTAAAACTATCTCAAAGTATTTATATATCTATGTACATTGCAAGATTTTCATTATATTTCACAACAAGTTCTATTCTCATTTTTCAAATATCTCTAATAAGATCTTCATCTCATCAATCTTTTTTTTACTGTTGCGGTCTGCGGTACTGGAATCTCTCGCTGCTGACTAAGCAGATATCAAACACCTATACTGAAAATTTTAAAACAAAACGAGTGTGAGTAATTTCAAAAGAAAATTATCCAGTGAGTGGATAAAATATTATTTTGAAATATTATCACAAGAAATCTTTAAACCAACTTCCAGTAGTTTTAAAAGTAAGAAACCAATGAACTTCAAATATTTCATTCACATTCAAATAAATCTCAATTTAACAAAAACAACCACATCCACTAACTCGTTTAAATATTTCATAAAATCTCCTTTTTTGTATGTATTTATTTACTGAAATAATAGGGATTTAAATAAACTTCAGTATTCAATAAATATGCTATATTAATATCTATATAGCATCACTAACTAATCTTTCTCTTATATAATCAGGAATTCAAACATAAAATAATTACTTTCTAATTCAAGTAGTATATTAAAAGACATATCGGTAAACGAAACACATCAATACCTCACCATACATTCATTGGTATTATACTTAAACACACTGACAATAAGATCATCATCAACATACACCATCCATTGACAATAATTAACTAAGAGTACTTCAAGCACATACACATGATCTTAAGCGCAATATCATTCAACACTATAATATCTCGCAAGCATTCATTCATTTTCGAAACCCAAGATAGAATTACTTAAGTGTGATCAGCACTTAAGCCCAAAATGACTCAAAGGTCAATCTAACCTGATATATGTAGCTGGCCCCAGACAACAGCTCTAACATATATCTCAGATGTAATCCTACATCTTCATAATAAATTATGCACCCGGCCCCTGGCAACGGCTGTGCATACATGTACCTGGCCCCTGGCAACGGCTGTACATACGTATATCCGGCCCCTGGCAACGGCTATACTCATTTATAATAAATTATGCACCCGGCCCCTGGCAACGGTTGTGCATACATGTACCCGGCCCTTGGTAATGACTGTACATACGTATACTCGGCCCCTAGGATTAGTGTTAATCAAACCAAAGAAGGGGAAAATACTTGTTTTCATAACTCTATTTACTCTATTTGTTTATCTATTGATATGGGAGTATTTTACAGAGAAAACTCTTTTTTATGTACTTTATTGCTTTCTCTTTTATTTTATATAGTTTTATTTCTTTTCACATGAGTAACGTCTTTTATAATTTTAGAGGTAACTACCTCTTGACAGTTGTTCTTTTTTTTATTAATAAGTTAGGTCGGGTCAATCCGTCATGAGCAACTCGTATCCAAAATCCACCATCTTCCACTCATACATGACAGTTATAACCCATTACGAGATTTTCTTTAGTCAATAGACAAACAACACTTTCATATTAGTAAATGAGTCGTGCGACCTAGCAAGCAAAACCTGCACTTGGGAACTTATCACTGTATATCTATTAGGAATAATACAGTAGCTTTAACTTTAAAAAAATATATTAATTAATCAAATATACTCGTAATATCCTAAATTTGTCCCTTTCCAATCAAATTAACATTTTTAATCCCTCGAAGAGTATGTTTAAGATATTTTTCATTTTGTGTATCCATAAGTAAGCCATAATTTTCTCAAATGACAAGATTAGCTAGCTAATAGATACTCGACAAAATCTTCCTTTCTTACTCGGAATTTGTAATTTATATATAGCCGTTTTTCTAGACATGGTCTATAGATAGAATTATTCATAATCATAAGTAGCATGCTAAAATAGCAAAACACCATATATAAATTACAAATAACAGCAAAAAGTATGAGGATACCAATATGAGGATTTTAACATTATCCTTAAGGTCTCACACAGTGGAAAAATAGGGATCATTCTCCCACTATCTTTTTGGTCGAATAAATACACATAACATGAATCATGTGCTACAATGTTTAACTTTTAATTTGATGCCGATCATAAACACTATACATATCTAAGTTCAGTCGTTGATCTGTGCCTAACTCGAATACTCTAGGTACTTTTAGTGGTAAGTAATAACCTAGAATTTACATCTGACTTACATAGGCCATTTATACAGGGCAATCCAAATCGATTTCATGTCTAAGAACAACCTTATCTTATTTTCTTGTGAGGCAATAATCCTAATATTTAGTCTCATTTTTACTCGCTATCTTAGCATAAGAGACCGTTGTTTGTATGAGTGAGCTAACTCAAAACCTGTATGATATCTTTTTATTGAGTATTTAATATTATATGTGTGATGTTTATAAAGTAAGAATACAATTAAGAACATATATCAATCATTGCATTTATTCTAATAATTCAATACATAAGCTCAATATCAAATAAATTTTATGCAATCCAAAAGAATTTACATATGTAAAACATACATCTATTGGTATTGGCTTAGTTAAGGGATCAACCATCATGCTATGCATAGATTTATATTGTACAATCACTTCTCGTTTGGTGATAATGTCTCTTAATTGTGCTTTGTATCTATATGTTTAGTTTTACTATAATATTTGGGATCTTTTGTGAAAGCCATTGTTGCTTGATTGACACAATAAACAACAATGGTTCTTCACAACCATTTTGAAATTCTAAAACAGCCTCTTGTACTATAGTTGAACATGCCTTAAATTTAGCTTCTATAGTTGACAAGGTTATACATGTTTATTTCTTACTACTTCATGAAATGGTGCCTTTATTTAGTAAGAAAACATAGACATATGTGGATCTACATTGATCAAGGTCTTCTTCTAAATTAGCATTTAAATATCCAATTGGAAGCAAGTCTGATACTTAATAACACAAGCAATAATCCATAGTTCCTTTTAGATACCTTAGAATTCTCTTTACAGCTTTTTAATACTCTCGTTCAGGATTCGATTAGTACCAACTAACTAATCCAATAGTAAAATAAATATTTGGGCGAGTACACAATATAACATATATAAGACTCTCCATAATATTGGAATATGGCACAGTGGCCATTTCTCTTTATTCTTTTGGATTATTAAGGTACATTTTAAGACTCAAATCCTCACTTTTTAACACATGAGTATCCATGGGTTCACAGTTGCTCATATTGAAGCGTTCTAAAATCTTTTGGATATAATTCTCTTGTTATAAAGTTAAAAGTTTTTCTGAACAATCTCTTTTAAATTCAACTCTCAATATATAGTTAGCCTCATCCATGTCTTTCATATCAAAATTTATAAACAACTAATTTTTAATGTCCATTGCATACTCCTTATCATTCCCAGCTATTAAGATATCATCAACATAAAAAGATAGAATTGTAAATTTTTTATCACAATGGTCCTTATCAATTATCTTGAAATCATAAGTCATAACAACTTTATAAAATCTAAGGTGGCACTATCTAACTGACTGATCTTTGGAGCTTACATACTTTGTGCTTGTGGCTTTTAATAATAAAATCTACAGGTTGTTCCATACAGATTTTTCATTTAATTCTCCAATAAGAAAAGCGATTTTTACATCCATTTAATACAATTCTAAATTCATATAAGCCACAATAGCTAGGAGAAAGTGAATTGAGATAAACCTGATAATAAGTGAAAATTTTTTCTCATAATGTATACCCTTTTGTTGAGTGTAACCTTTCGTCACAAGTCAAGCTTTATACCTATCAATGGAACCATCCGCTTTATACTTAATTTTGAGAATGCACTTATTCCTAATAACTTTTATGTCCATGTTGTAAATCAATTAAGTTTCAAACTTAATTCATTCTAATTGATTTTATTTCCTCTTACAATGCAACTTTCCACTTTTGCTTGGCAAGACACTCAAATGCCTCTTTAACAATTTTAGATTCTTCACCATCATCGAAGGTGATAATATAGACTTTATTCTCAATTGAAAAATACTTCTTTGGAGTTTTAAATCCTGTACTTTGACATAATTGAGAATCACTACTTTTATAATCAAAATTGGGTCAGTTTTATTTGCATCTCTCCCACTCAATTGAGATGGGTAAAGTAATTCTTGCATGCTTCCATTGTCAGAAATATGACTAGGTATCACATTTTATGTGTCAACCATTTATTAACTTATACAAGTCTCATCATCATCATCCATCTTAAATAAATGATGATCTTTATTAATATCATCCTTTGTAAAGAAATAATTTTCAAGGAAAGTAATATTACAGGACTCAATTTCAGTCAATCTTCCATTAGAATCCTCACCAATAAACATATAACCTTTTGAGTTCTTAGAATATCTTATAAAGATATATTTCTTTCCTCTTGGTCTTAATTTTTTAAATTTGTGAAAATTATCAAGAATGTATGCTATAGATCTCCATAGATACAACTCATTCCAATTAAATTTTCTACCCGTCCATAACTCATAAGGTGTAGAGGAAACTGATTTAGAAGGTACATAGCATGGTTTTAAATAACAGCTGTTACGTTATGTAACGGCCGCTATTTTCAAGGATTTTTAGTATGTCGTTACGTTATTCACCGTTATTTAACGGTTACAAATAAATGTATAGGTAATGGTCGTTACGGCCGTTATTTATCAATCGCGACTGTTACCCACCGTGATAGAATGCGAAATAACAATTATTATTATTATTATTATTATGCTTTGAATGATATGTGTATAATATGAATTTTTCATTTTGTTATTGTTTAATAGATTTCACAAAATGTATTATTATTATTATTATTAATCTTTATTTTATTCAATTATTATTTTTATTAAACCGACCAAACTGATCATCCAAATCAAATCCAAATATTATTGATTTGGATAATTTTTAATGGTATTTGGTTTGGTTAAGAGTTCCCATATTTCAAAACCGACTTTGTTTATATGAGCACCCTTATAAGGCAACAACAATTATTTGTACTAAAAGAATAGATTTTGTGGCAAAAAAAAATTCTAAAGATAACAAAAGATGTGCAACATTTGCAGGAGGAAACGAAACATTATGCTTTTTTACTATCATATAGTTGTATATCTGTATACATGTTCTTTTTCAATAATAGAGAAGAGAATCTTATAATGATACTGATAGCCAAATAAAAAATAAAAAATATGTGTGTAATTATTTGGAAAGTGGTGAATATTGAGTAACCTTTATATCTACAAAGAAAAAAAAAAGAAGAGAGCTTTGTGACCTTTGTTTGTAAAAAGAAAACAAAATAAGGAAAAAACGATCAATAAATAATTGGCAACAACAAATTTAAGAGTGAAAGCTGCTAGAGAGGAAGATTAGAGTTGAAATAATAGGAGATAAGTGAAGCCAAGAATATAGTTAAAGATAAGTGGAAAATTTTAACTTTTAAGATTTTGAGAATTCATCCAGGTATGAACAATAAATTTGTTTAAGTTGTATCTAGAGTTATATAACTCATATTGAGATGATTTTTGTGCCTAAAGAAACTATAAAATATCTTTTATAAAACTTATAGAAATAGAGGAAACCTAATTTTGCTGTTTTGATAGCTATTTGTGGCTATACATTTTATTGTGTAGTATATATAAAAAATCAGACCTTATTGTAGATATTTTAAAGTTTTTCTCTTTATACACCTTCAATTAGTGTGAAACTAATTGTAAATTATCTTTGACACATAGGGTTAATAAACTGAAAAATATTACTTCAAAATATACTCTATATAATTTTTGGTAAATTTTTGAATTCACCTTATTAAATCTGTGATAAGACATAACTGAAAATTCGTCCAGGTATGAACAGTAAAATTTATTGCATTGATGTTATTTTATATATGTTATATTTTAAATATTTCTTTTATTTTGTGTTTTCTATGAGCTTTTATGGTATTGTGTATATAATTATGATGTGAAACAATATATTAGTTAATAGATTTATAGTAATATATGTATAATTATCATGTGAAATAATATAAGTAATATTTGTTGTATTGCCGTTATGCTTATTAAACTATTGTATGCTTATTTTTTCAAGAACACCTTCAAAATATATTGATTTTAAACATTTTACAATTTTTCAAAAAACATTTCGGCTGGGCAGGCCGTTACAGTTATTTATCACTACGACACATCCGTTACCGTTACCATTACATGGAACTTCTTCAAAGCTTCTTCTTCCAGATATTGAAAGATATTGTTGGTACTCTTATATCAAATCATCATTCATGGAACTTATGAGAATTCCTATAGCAGTGGAATCCTTCTTCTTCCAGATATTGAAAGCAACGATATCGTGCCTATGTTGCATGTTATTCATATTTTCTTCACTAGCTTTGGGCTCTTTCATTGCATTATTAATAGCCTTCAAATCTTCTTTCTGGACATATTGTATTTTCAAGTGTCATATGTTGTAATTATCACCATTTAAATTTTTACTTTTATTTAGTTTAGCTATGATATTCTTAGATGCCATAGTTAGTCACAAATTATGAGAGACATTATAAATGCAATTATTTATATACATCATAGAGTCGCAATTTCATATTAAATTATTAAATATTTTCATATGAATTAAATGAGAAAGTTCACTACGTTCCCCATCATCATTCAATTTCAAATGTTAAAATTTCACCAATTATAATTTTAGATGAGAATTTCAATGATTTCTGCCAATCATAGAATGCCCATATTATGAAGTAACAACATAACAATTCATACAATTAAAAAAACACTTCATAATATATAAATAAAACATATTTATTGCATAATACAATAACTACAAAATATGATTTCATAAACATCAAATAACAATATAGAACAATTTACATAACTTCACTATAATTAGTTATACTTAATTATCCTTAGAATTGAGTCATCAAAATTTTCCTTATCCATAATATTTGGTACTATTTTGTTCAACCAAAGAATATTAGAACTATACCCATTTGAAGTTCTAAGGTTTGAACTAATAGCAAGTTTAGAGGTCTTATTTGAATTGCTCCAATTATTTTCCTCCAAATATAAGTAAATTAATGTCTTATAAGTCAAAGTCATTTTACTTAACATTTGACGAGTATCATCATTTGGATCCCCATAATCCTTATCATCTCCTTTCAATCTACAATTTATAAGGCTTTGTTGATAATCTAAGGGCAAAGTATACAACAAAGAATGATACTTATAATCATCACTCAATACTTTTTCCTTATGAATTATTTCTTAAAGCACGTGGTTGACAATTTTGACATGTTCAATCAATGTATACTCAAACTTCACTTTATATCCAGCAAGATTCACTATTAATCGTCTAAGTTTTTTTTTGTTCTACAGTTCTACAAACCAAAAGAGTACTAATTGTATGAGTTCGATAAGGATCAAGACTATTTCTTCTAAGCTCTCTATAGTTATCAAGTGGCAGCATTCTCTTCACGCGTGACATGTTCCTTAAACATATTAAGGAAAGAATAAAAAAGAAATATTATATAGTTAATAAATCTCAAGCTAACATGTATAAAATAAATACATACAGGTCCAAACCAGAACTCAAGACACAATCACATATCAAATATACATATAGGGGTACTTCTTAATTTTAGAAAATTTTCAAAACCATAATCATAATTTTTTGATAAATACGCAATTTATTATGAATTTTGAATGAAAAATTCAATTAAAATTGTATTTTAATTACTAAAAAGAGGCAACAGTTAGTTTTCATATATAGAAAAATTAATTTTCTTCCATTGGACCTCAGCCCTATCAATTACAATTTCTAGAAAATTAATAGTATTTTTCAGAATTTTTCTCAATTAAAATAATTTATTTTGAATTTTAATTTTCTCAAAAAGTAAATTAAAAAGTAAATAATTTCATTATTAAAAAATTATTTTAATATATAGAAAAATTTTACAAAAAATTTAGAGTCTAATAGTGGTGGCGGCATTGAAAAATGTTGCCCAGAAGTCCCTCACATACCCGTACACGTCGAACCCTTTTTCTTTTAGCTGGCTACAGCATTTCCAATCGTGAGGGCGGTGCAGGCCTTCCATCTTTACATGACCTTTTAAAAAAATTTTAACCCCTTAAATTAATAATTCTAAGTTATCATAATTTAATTTGAAAACGTAAAGCCATATGATTAAAATTCAAACTTTTAATTTGAGAGAGTAAGAACACATCATCTTCAACCTTGAAAAAATTCCAGAATTCATCTTTCCAAATATGCAATTTTGATCAATCATATCTTTATCTACAGTTAACTAAATTTGATGTTCTATATATCATTTTAAAGCTTGTATTACGTACTTTAAATTCATGTAAAAAATGACATAAAAACATAAGTATGCAAGTCTAAAAATGGGCACAAAATTACTACATCAATCATAACTTCTACCTCAATCTTATCAATAAACATCAAAATCAACCATTTAATACTATAAAAATGAAATCAAACAACAAATTAATATGGGAATCATCAATTATACTCTGATACCAATGTAATAATTAACAGAATTAAAATAGAAAAAATACATACTTTGCCCCCTGTACTTTATTTTTTTTCATTGCCCTCCTGTAAAAAAAATTGGCACATTACAACTCTATACTTTTATTGATCAACACATTTGGCCCTTATTAAATGGATACATATAATTGCTGCTAAAAAAATGTCCAATTTTGTGACACCCCTCCCCACCGCCACCTTGGTCAGATAACTCAACCCACCGGTCATCCTCCTAAGGCACCGATGTGGAAAGGTATCACTTCTAAGATAATTCTAGAGTTACTCCACCATCCAATACTAGAAACATTCACAATCATCATGTTTATCATCACCAAAAATTCCTATGTAATATTCGAGAATAAATTATACCTAACATAAATTCACTCAATGGCAAGATATAAAACACACATTCAAACTAATATTTATATATATATATATATTGAAATGTGATTAATTTTGAGCATATGTATATTAAAATAAAAAAGTTGCAGTAAGACCGTACCCGGGGTACGGTAGGGTTCAGTGAGACATCAGACTGTGTCCGGGACACAGCTACTCACGTAAAATTATTAATTCTTGTATCTGAGATACAGAATTAAGAGATTTATGATTACTGTCTTTGGAACAGCACTCGAGATTATAAAAAGCCTTTGGGGTTAATCCGAGTGGTTTATTTATGTCAGTATGCATACCTGATTTGAACCTTCAATGTGCTGATTGGTACCCACCACATTGATAGCAACCTAATACATGTATTGAATATAAATATACTGTTTAAACGAATTAGTTTGGGATACGATATATATATTTTTGGAATGTATATGATTTAATGAATTGTTTTTCTTTAATTATTATTATTTGAATTACTTACTTAATTAATTACCGGGAGAGTTTATTTAGTCTGCTCACTGGGTATTTTCTCATGAAAATACTCACCACTCTATTTTTTTTTCTTTATTTTTTTTTTCAGCTTAAAGGTAAGTGTTAGGTATTTTGTACATATTATATATAGAAATGGCTACACACTGGGTAGCAATGACACTCAATGTTGAGGATAACGAGACGATAGTCCGTTATATTATCCGACACGATGCTGATGCCATACTATCATAGAGGGTATCTTTGGAGCCTATAGCTGTGGATTTTCGTACTTACACCGACAGGGAGGACTTCCTAGAC
>CATIWO010391521.1:0-14697 GCA_949673435.1 Macaranga tanarius
TTCCAATAGTTTAAATCGAACATTGTTAATCCTTAAACAAGCTAAAAATTGGAACTAATAGTTGGATAAGCATTTTAATCCTCGTGGGAACGATACTCTACTCACTTTATACTACTTGTCGAACCCGTATACTTGCGGGAAGCAATCAGTATATATTCATCAAGCTATTCAATGATGGAATGTTTTTTTATAATTCAAGTGCTAACAATCTTGTTCTTTTCAAAATTTTCTTAGTAACCAAGAAAAAAAAATCAACATATCAACAAAAAAAATATATAATGTAGCATGACCACAACAAAGGATGACATATAAAAGGGCATGGTCCAAATTCAATTGAGTAATGATCCATTGGATCCACAAGATCCCAAATCACATATGTTTCAGGTTCTTCAAAATGTTGTCTGCATACTATTTTTAAAGAAAATGGGGTGAAACTTTGGAGGAGGAAATATAAGGTGAAAGTAAACCTAAATATGATAACAAAAAAAAAAAATAGAAAATATTTTTAAAAATTAAAATTACATTTTATTCTTAAATAAAATGCATTTTGTGTTTTTAGTGCTTCAAGGAATAAATATGTAAATTTATAATTTATAATTTTTTTTTTTATCATACAAGTATAATTTAAAAAGAGGGGATGAAAATGCTTAAGCCGAACCTCTCGGAATGCCTTCAATGAGACTGTACCATTCCAACTACAAATGGGTGGTATCTTTTCACCTCTTTGTTGCCATAAAATGAAGAAAGAGAGAGATAGAAATTTATGGACTCACAATGAATATTTCTTTTTGAAAATTTTTATCTATTTTAGTATGTATTACACCCAACAGTTAGATTTTTAACAATATTTATATCATATTTTTATTAGTTAAGTGTGAAATGCACATGTTACAATTGCAACAATTTAATTTAGCGTCACAAATCTAACAGTTTAGTATATATTACAAATTCAACGGTTTAGTGTAATAGTCTAGGTATAGACAATTCTTCTCTCCTTCATTCTCTCACTCTCCCAAACAAGAAAAAAAAATTGTTTTCTCACTTTCACCCCTACCTTTCCTTTCTTTCTTTGTTAGAATTCTTGTTTTTTTTTTAATTCTTTTTCTTCTTTCAAGAAAGGGAAAGTATCATTCTTCATTTTCCACTTTTTGTTTTTCTATGATTAATTACTCTTTGTAGCAATAAACCATGTCAGCTCATGCTCATGAAAATAGTACTTCAATTCTTGACCAAATGATCTGCAAAAAAATTGTTGCTAGCACACATCATAGTATATTTCAAGAACATTATAGTCTAGCCCCTACAGCTATTTTCTCAGCACAGCCTGTGGTTATTTCTCTAGCTTCAAGATTCGTCGATCTTTGGCTCCGACAACTTGGACAAACCAGTGTTGTTTCTCAAGTCGTTGTATGTGTTCTGTTTTTCCCAGATTTTCTTGTATGTTTTCCATGTTAATTGATTATGTGTGTGTGCGCACGACGCACGCAACAAAGCACCTCCTTCAATGCATTGAACTTCCTGCAGTATGATAATATATCTATATATGCAGGCAGGAATTTTACTTGGGCCAACAGTGTTTGGACAATATCGCACAGGAGCACGTATCTTGTTTCCTCCTGATGGGTATATGGCTCTGGCAACATTAGCATCATTTGGAAATATGTTCTACCATTTCTTGATTGCAGTAAAGATAGATCCTATGATGATACTCAGGCCAATGTTCATAGCTACTGTGGCCTTCTGTATAACATTGTTTTTTAGCATCATAATGGCTATGTTGTTGAAGAAGTATGTAGAAATGGATGAGAGCATGCAAAATGGCATTGTATTGATAGCTATGACTCAAGCTTTTGCAGGTATTTCAGTTGTTTCTTACCTAATAAATGAGCTCAAGCTGCAGAACACAGATGTCGGTCGCCTATCTCTTGCTATTGCAGTATTTACAGATGTATTGACTGTCCTTGCAGTGACATTGACATTTATAGCACAAGATAATATCAGGAGCCGCAAAATGTTATTTTTATTGGCGTTTTCAACAGCTTTTGGAGCAGTTTTGGTTATTATATGTTTATAATCAGGCCAATGGTATTAACAATGACAAAGTACATACCAGTAGGGAAAACTGTTGATCAGAAGCATGTTGTTTTGATTATGATTACGGCCCTTGTACTTGGATTTATGAGCGAGGTCATGGGGCAACATTACCTTTTTGGACCGCAGATTTTTGGCTTACTAGTGCCTGAAGGACCTCCTTTAGGTGCAGCTCTGGTAGCAAGACTAGATACTTTTGTTTCAGGATTTCTTTATCCGACGTACCTTGCTATTAATGGTATGCAAGCTAATCTCTTGGAGATTAATCCAAAGGAGGTGTGGATTTTAGGAATCATTGTGATCTTTGTCATGATGATTAAGACAGGAGCAGTGATGATTTCAGGAATGTATGTGAATATAAATCCGAAAGATGCTTTCATGCTTTCGATGATTTTGAATGCGAAAGGCATCCTTGAAATCTCTATCTTTAACATCTGGAAGGAGAACAAGGTCTGATCAAACAAATGTAAACAAATATATATTTCTGATGAGTACTAATCTTGAAATAATTGAACTGAAAGCTCTTTTTTCTTTTCATTGCAGATTTTAGATCAAGAAGAGTTCAGTTTGTGTATAATGTCTGTAATAGTAACAACAGCAGTGATAACTCCATTGGTAAGATACCTCTATAATCCTACAAAAAAATTTGAGTCATTTACGCAAAACACTCTCCAACATTCCATGCAAGACTCAGAGCAACAGATGCTGGTATGCTTGCACAATTCTGATAATGTCCCTACCCTTATCAACCTCCTGGAAATAACCAAGGCCACTGAGGAAAGTCCTGTTGCTGTCATTGCCTTGGTCCTTGTAGAGCTCGTAGGCCGGAGTGTTCCTGTCTTGATATCAAACGATGAACAGGCACCCCGACAGAGCGAAACATCAGCTGCAAGTAGAATTGCCAATGGCTTCAGAGTGTATGAGCAATACAATGAGGGCCGTGTAACTATTCAATCATTCACTTCAATCTCTTCATTTGACATGATGCACATCGACATTTTTAGACTGGCAACAGATAGGAGAGCCACCATCTTGATCATACCATTCCATAAGAAATGGGCTATAGATGGAAATGTTGAATCTGTGAATGCTCCTATTCGACGAATGAACTTCAAAGTCCTGCAATAGTCTCCATGCTCTGTAGGAATACTAGTTGATCGTGGAATACTGAGAGGGTCATTGAATATCATCGCAAGCACGAGGAAATTTAGTGTTGCTGTTATCTTTATTGGCGGAGCATATGACGCAGAAGCACTGGCTTACGGAGCTAGAATGTCGAGGCATGAATCTGTTATCTTGACAGTCACTCGATTCCTTCTTTCAGGAGATGAAAACAGTACAGAAAGGAAGCAAGACAGTGAGCTAATTTTCCAGTATAAGCAAGCTAACATTGGAAATGAGCGTTTCATGTACGTTGAAGAAGTGGTGAGAGATAGGGTGGGGCTATCTCAATGCATAGGAAAGCTTGTTAACTATTTTGATTTAATTTTGGTAGGAAGGTTTCATCAGGTTTCTCCCATTTTTACTGGTCTTGAAGCTTGGAGCGAATGTCCTGAGCTTGGCATCGTGGGAGATATGCTTTCCTCATCGGATTTTAAGACTACTGCATCAGTACTAGTGGTGCAACAACAAAGAATAAGAAGAAGCAAAACGGAGTCACGAGCTCAGGTTGTTCCAGAAGACAGTGCATGATTAGGAATAGAATTCTTCACTGGCCTAGTGATTCATACATGAGAGATCCCTATCCCATTTCAGGATATTTTTACCTATTTTTGGTATATTACACTTAATAGATTTGTGACATATATAAATATGTAGGTGTCACATTACATTTAGGCCTAATTATACTTTAGGTGTAGGTAAGAATCTTCGGTAATCGGCAATTTTGAGTCTCTTTTATCATGTTAATTCAGGAATTTGTCTACACATCCTAATGGCTAGTTTTTGAAATAGTGTAAATTCTCAGTTATCTTTTTGTAGTACCTCATGAACTTATGGCATATTGTTGTTTTTTTACATCAAGCACAATATAGATTTTTAATCATTATTTTTCATAAGCAAATTCAATTATAAGAGAAAGAATTTTCGGGAGTTATATATTTATAAAGTGCTATCATCTGCTGGTTAATAAGTTTTCCAATTATTGAGTGTCTTTCTATATCTCAGCTTGTGATATAAAAAAAATTACAAATTTAGCTTATGGATATTCCATTTCCTGAAAAGAAAAATTATTATCCAAAAAAGATTAGGATGAAGATTAAATAATTACTTTTGAGAGATAACATTATTTTATAATTCCTTATTTTAGCATTTAGTGTTATTCAACTTGTATTATTATTATTATTTTTGGCTGGTGCAATCATGGCCTAATAGTATCACTGGGGTGGAGTACCAGTGGTAGTGTGTTGTTTACCACACACTTTGGAGGCAATTTGAGCCCCTTCATCATGTTGCAGGGTTCCATTTTAAGTGGTGTCCTGTAACGCCCTCGTCATATGGAATTTAACACTGACTGTCCAGGTAGTAGAGCGGGGTTTGATCCCCCTTCCTCCCGCTCTTCCAGGAGCATTCGGGGTTTTAAACCGAGTCGTTCACGAGGCGATCCAGTCCAAATAAAAAAAAAGAAAATCATGGCCTAATAGTTAAGTTTCCTATAGGCTATAGCTATTATGAGTGATAAGGGATGAGTCCTCACTTTCCTTTTCTCAACTCCCCTTGTATAATATTTTAAAGAAATTTTCAATCAAAAGAAAATAAAAAATATATATTTCCTTTTCCATTTAACAACTCTATTATATTAAATCATATATATTTGATAACGTAAGTTGATTTGGAACTAGAATGTTAAAAAACATATAAAAACTCTTTTAATAGACAAACATTTATGCCCCTTTAAGTGTCAAAATATCAAAGCATAAGGTTATGAAAATAATCACCCACAGTTTTTTATTATTATCTACATAAAATATATAAAAATTGAGGATACAAATTTTATCATTTAGGACATATTTAGCCCTGTGGCACTATTGTTTCTAACTATTTTTAAAATTTAAATTTAAATTTAAATTTTAAAATTAAAAATTAAAAAATTAAAGAAAGAAAGAAAAATAAGTTATAAAGTTTTTTGATATATATAATATGAGACATTGAAATTATTTATATTTTATAGTCTTCATTTTTTATTTGTTATTATTTCATATAATTTACACATTATAAAGTTATAGTAAATTTATTTTTATTAGTGCAATTACAAAATATTTTCAGTTAATTTTTATATATATTTGTAGCTAATAATGATTTTAAAAAATTAACTTAATATCTTACGAAACCAATAACCAAGCCAACTTTTATTAAAAATTCAAATAAACAAGCCAACTTTTATTAAAAATTCAAAAAAATAATATACCTAGCGGTGGTGATATTGCAC
The DNA here is from genome assembly GCA_949673435.1 of Macaranga tanarius. NCBI lineage: Eukaryota > Viridiplantae > Streptophyta > Magnoliopsida > Malpighiales > Euphorbiaceae > Macaranga > Macaranga tanarius. The sequence continues at coordinate 5,519 of CATIWO010391521.1, forward strand.
ATTATTATACGATAAATTTTTTTAAAAATTACAAAAAAATTCCAATTTTACAGGAGCATTAAAAATTTTAAAATTAATGTTAAAATTTTTTGCCAGCACCCAACATTACCTAAATTTATTATCTCATGGGGAAGTGGGAAACTCAGTCAACGAGGACCAGGAGAGAATTATATGGGAGGGCGGCATGGCTCAAATTCAGATTAAGGAAAGATGCAGGAAACTTCACATCCCAAATCCCATGGCTCTGATTCTTCTGCCAATAGTCTCTTTCTAAGTCCCAGTCAGATGAAGACCCACAAACTACTAAATAAAACATAATCAAATGCAAGTGCAATGCAAACACGTTTTGTAGACTTCTTTTTTACATTTTTTTTGTTTAATCCCTAGTCTAGTCAAAAAAGGCCCTTTAAAATCATCTCAAACCAAAGCCCTCTGCCACACTCCACCTCATGTTCTAAAATCTCTGAAAATCTCTCAAACCTTTTAACCATGTCATCCACAAGTCTGAAAATAGGTATAATTGGCTTTGGCACCTTTGGTCAGTTCTTGGCAAAGACCATGATCAAACAAGGCCATTCACTCAGGGCAACCTCTCGTTCAGACCACTCTCAGCTCTGTCAAGAAATGGGCATCTCATTCTTCAGGTAAAAACATCAAATACACCACACAGATTTCAAAAGCTTCATTTGCTTCTTGTATCCTATTCATGGTTGATTATGTTTTGTGCATTACTAGGGATGTACTCACATTTCTTCAAGCTGATAATGATGTCATTTTGATTTGCACATCAATCTTATCGCTAAATGAGGTGCTAACTTCAATGCCACTCCATGTTTTAAAACCAAAAACTCTCTTTGTCGATGTTCTATCAGTCAAAGAGCACCCAAGAGATGTTCTGCTGAAGGTACCTACTGTATGTTAATGATCTGACAAGATCTATATATTTACACCAGTATTTTACAAATGCATTTGAACCCATTATCAGGTACTCCCAGAACAATCAGATGTCCTGTGTACTCACCCCATGTTTGGACCAGAGAGTGGAAAACATGGATGGAAAGATCTAGCTTTTGTGTATGATAAGGTTCGAATACGGGATGAAGATACGTGCTCAAGTTTTCTACAAATATTCGAAACTGAGGTGAGTCTTCGGTTGTCTTTTGCATTTGAATGGGCTCCGACTATTATACAAAGTTGAGCCGGGCGGACCCCACAAGGACTCTAGTTTTTGTCCTAAAGCTCGTTCGGATTTAGATATTACTTTGGCTAGAAAGCAACCTAGTGGCTCCCTGTAAAGGCAGGAAAGTTTGAGTTGTGCAAGAAAGAAAAACTATGACACTGATACGAACGAGACACGCTTGATGTAATAGATAACTATTGGCCAAGCTGACTAGAACAATGACCTAACAAAGAGACTTGCCAAGCAGAAATATGTCCTTATCACCAAGTTCTAAAAGCCTATGCAACCAAAAACTTGGCCTAAAAAACTTATCTCTTTAGCAGCACTACCGTCCAAAAACAGAGACTACTATTGACAATAACAGTGCCAGTTGATTTAGTTATCATTTGAACCAGTTAACAAGACCAGACACATAGCATGAGCTGTTGCCTTTGATGTGACTAAATCTAAATAAATATCCTGGAAAGCACAACGTGAATCTAATGTTTAGTTGAAACATAGCTCAACAGCATCATCACAGTACATTACAAAGGATGATTTGCAAGTTACATAATATCACTAATTGTGTAAATATTGACCAGGGTTGCAGAATGTTGGAGATGTCCTGTGAAGAACATGATAGAATGGCTGCCAAAAGTCAATTTCTTACTCATACCATAGGCAGGTAAAAAGGGTTTTTATTTGACCATGAATAACGGCTCGAATAGTAAATCCTACTAACCTAAGATTCTTCCTATCTCACAGGATTTTGTCAGAAATGGAGATCAAGTCCACACCTATGGGTACCAGGGGCTTCGAGACTCTTGTTCAATTAGTAAGCACTACTTAATTTTCTATCGAAAGGTTCTTGCATTTTTCCTGTGTGTTCTGATGAACTATACATGGAACAAATAACATGTATAAGAGGAATAAGCAACATACTTTTTCGCTTGTTGCAGAAAGACAGCACCGTAAACAATAGCTTTGATCTGTACAGTGGGCTATTCCTCTGTAATAGATTTGCGAAACAAGAGGTAAAAACCAATTAGCTGCTATTCCAAGATTTCATAAATATCGAAAATTTCTTGATGTTTAAGGTTCAGTAAAATGTATTGTGATGCAGCTACAGAACCTAGAAGCTGCATTTGACAAGGTTAAGCAGAAGCTACAGGATCAGGAGCAGAATCGAAAATGATCATGAACTCTGATGTAGAAGATCCTTGCTAAGAATTCCTCACAATTCAAATAATTTGTTCTTGTACCCCAGTATCTTTTGTAATCAAAGAAAAGCTTATGATACATTACTAGAAAATTCTGCAGATGCAATATTTAAGAATCACAGTTTTTATCGGTATAATGATGGGCAAAGTTTAGGAGTTTAATGTATCAAGAAAGGATATTCAAGTAACCTGTATGCCTGACTGTAGCCAAAGTGACATATAATGATCAACTTGTTTGGAGATCAAACAATAATAATCATCAAACTTGCAAATTTTAGAAAACTGAAGATTCTACAACAAACATGATTTCAATTCCTATTTTTAAATGGAAATTAACAAAATTTACAATTCTGCTAGTGCCTTCATTAAACTTCACCTGTGAAGCTAAAATGCCAAAAATTCACCATTAAGTGAAGACAAACTAAAGTTCCTTGTTGAACAGTTGCTTAGAATAGGAGAGATCTGTAACATAAACAGACCAAGAACTATGCCATTCATTATTTCAAGGCAAATATAGCTGTTCTTGTATAAAGCTCACATGGAAAGTAAAACTCCATGTACTATGCAACTATATCTAGTGTTTAGACCTCATATTTGCCAAAATTTTAAAGAATTACATGGGAAAATGTACAAAAATGTAATGGAAGATATAAGCAAAAAACTGAAATCCGTTGCTTTCTGTTCTCTTCAGCAGCTTGGGAAGAAATACTTTACAATTTAGTCCTGAGGAAATAAAAGTGGAATAATCACCTTATTGATTGTTGATTTCATCTATACTGGCACTGTTTGAAGTATTAGATCCATCTGAATCATTAATGGTGGAATCCAGTGTCTCGTAAGAGGATGGCTTATCCTTTGTACTTTGCAGTCCTGAAAAGCGTGCAAGATCGACCCATTGCTGCAGCATTTAAAGTTGAGAGAAAATCAGATTCATTATAAATAAGTAAAAAAGGACTCAAAATGATACATAGTGGTTGTTAGTTATATCCAGCAATGGAAGGTGGGGCAGCAGCAGGGGTGCAAAGAAAGTTGGACCTAGAAAAGTTGATGTTACACGAAGGACAAATTTAAGTTCATTGCTTATGCTAAAGAAGATTTAAAGAAAGTCAAAGTTCAATGCCGGTTACTGTTGTTGGGAGGGTTCAGAATAAGAGACCAGGCCTATATAGTAGCAGCTTCGTGGAGCAGGTTCACATGAATGGGAATTAAGCCCTGCCACCACACTGCATGCTCTTCAAAATGGAAAAAATACACTCCCACAGTATACAGAACTTTTACCATCTTATTAGCAGCCTTCATTTAAAGATCAGAAAGTAAAAACATTAATCATATTTGACTAAATAATTCCAAGAAAAGTAAATCTACAAACAAAAGTTCCAGAAGTTCATAAATAGGTGGAGCATGCCTTATAGCTCTGCTTATGCTAGAACTTGAAGCAAATAAGAGGGCTCAAACCTGTGTTCCCCAGTAGGAGTTTATCGTCCGAACTATGAATGATATCATGTTTACAAGTAATGGCTGGGAAGAAAATTCATCAGAAATCCGATGCTCGATTAGTCCAGCAATAATCTGCATGATAATTGTTAACTGTCAAAATACTAAAAGATGTAAAAGAATTTTAAACACACAAAGGTTATAGACTACAAAGATGAAACTTTTATTTCCCATTTTAAATAGATAAAGTAGGCCCTCTTTGCAGATATAGTGGCATCTGAATAAACCCTCTGGTTGGAAAGTCAAGTGTTTCATCTTCCACTGTCAGTTATTATATATGCAAGAATCACTGGTTTCCATTACTGCTTAAATTGTATTCCTCATATAAGGCTACACCAAATATTCCATTACTGCTTAAATTGTATTCCTCGTATAGGGCTACACCAAATATTTCAAGAAGCTGTAACTACTATACTATCTATTAATAAAATATGTTAGTCTTCATGGAATTGAAACAAAACAAGATCACCTTATGAACAGAAGATGATTAAACTGCATGCCCAAATAATTTGTCATGAAGTTTGCAGTACGGTAAAATGTATATCAAAATTCCAAGCTTATGCAGCAAGAATTATTTCTATGCTCTACCTGGTAGCGCAGATTTGCTGACGTTCCAAGAAAGCAACTATAAACCAATGCTGTTTTAAGTATTGGTGATCTTTTAGTCTGTTGATTAGTAGCCAATGACGGATTCATGAGTTTGCGAATTGCATATAAGATATTTGAGGATGCCACAGCCGCAATACTGGAGATAAATCCAACACTAGAAAGTTTAAGACCACCGAGAAGCACAGATGCAAATCTGTGACCGAGATTCCAGTCCTTCCCAGGAAGAGTTTTTTGAAATGCATTATCAGGTATAGAACCAAGGAGACCCTTAAGAGCATCAATGTTGTCAGGCATACTTGTCTCATTGGCATATGAAAGGAATGACAGAGTTGGGGCAGGAAGCCAAACAGTGAAAAAATCAACCACCGTTCCCCTGAGAGTGTCTGTAATTACATAGTCAAGCTCTTCAAAAAAATTTTCTTTACGTCTCTCATACTGTGCTAAGATAGTAGTTGTTATTGATATAACTTCTTCTATAACTAATCTGTTCAAGAATTTGGGATCCACCAACAGCCTTTCCCTGAAACCCTGCACCAAAAACAACTAAGGTCAAGTCAAAGCATTGTATTCACCACCATCAACTGGTCTTTTCTGCAGAATCTCAAGCTGAACTAGAAAAAAAAAAAAAAAATACATATGCAAAAATAAGTATACCTGGAAACGATGAGCTAGTTCCTTAAGAAGAGGATATTGCTCTATATCGAAGAAATTCTGCAGTACTTCCGGTGATACTACACCAAGATCAAGTCCTTTCTGAAGGTCCTGATGTGCATAGCAGAATATTGTTTCATCAGGAGAAAGGAAATCCACAGAAATATGGTAGCCTATGTAAGAACTTTCAATTTTAAAGTCTACTAACATATGCAGCTTTTAAAGTCTACTAACATTGTTTCTTCCCTACTAACATATGCATACACATCAATAGTTGTTATACAAAAGCAAAGAAGGAAAGATTCAGCTTTTACTGTATAGCACTTCAGCTTACCTGGGGTAGAGCATCTCTCTTCCTACCAGCTGCATTCATCACTCGAGCAATTTCAGCACGATCAAAACAGTTCCTATTGCAGGGTCTGGCAGCAGAAAACCACAAAAAATCAGCAATAGGAGCTTCTCCTTCTCTTCTCATCGATTGCCTTTCAGGATCAAGTAATATAACCACTTGGTTCTTCTTCTGCATCTTCTTTGAAATTCTTGCTGGAAGCCCAGTGCCTCTCGACCCATACATAACATGGCTTGCTCCTGTCACCACTACAAGCATATCACTGGCTCCTTCATTCGCCACTGCTCGTACTACAATTTGGGACATGGTATAATCCTCAACTACTCTTGCTTGAGCAGATAAGTAGGAGCTTGGTCCAAAAGGAACAGATTGATATGGATAATTCATGTCAATTGACCTGCGCGAAATAGAAGTAAATCCTGAGATGAAGCCAGAACCAGCTGGGGGAGCATATAGTTTACGATCAGCCTTTGAAAGCCCATGAATACCTTCAGCTTGAACTGTCCGTATAATCTGTAAATATTAGAAACATCAGAACATTCTACCAAGTTAAACTCCAAATAAAGCATAAATCAGAACAAATCAAAGAAACCAAACAACAACACTTTCCTACAGCCAAAAAAAAATAAAATCAGACAGCTTATTCTTTAAGTACCCATAACTCCACCGCTACATAAAACTCCTCAACAGACAGAACATACATAAGGCAAAATTGACAGGATAATAAAATCACCTCCAACCAAAACAATAATTATACCTTAAGTGGAGTACCACATGCAATAATCCTAACACCATTATCACGACAATAATTCAAAAGAGGCTCATATTCTTGCCATCCTTGAACTGGCCAGTGTGTCAAATAAGACTTCAAGGTTTCTCCATCTATCCTGCAAGACAAACATTTAGGCCTCAGTTGGAATAAATCACTTGCAAGAAATTAATATCAATTGAATTCAGCTCAAATTTCAGCATAATTTCATTTCTTTCAAAATGACGGGAATTATTTCGAAACATAGTCAATTGAGTTCTTACAAAATCATGTAAATTTTGCCACAATCTCATTTCTTTCAAAATTGAATTCTAGCAACTGTGAAATTTAAACCTTTTTAAACATGATTCAATTCAAAATTCAGGCTTTACCTTCCAACACACGCAGAGGTCTCAATACAGACAATCTCTATACCCAGACAAACATTTAGGCCTCAGTTGGAATAAATTATATGCAATAAATTAACTTCAAATCAATAGAATTCTCACAAAAACACCTCAAATTTCAGCATAATTTCATTTCTTTCAAAACGACTAAAATTATTCTGAAACATAATCAATTGAATTCTTACAAAATAATGTAAATTTTGTAATGCTTTCAAAATTAAATTGCAGCAACTGATTCAATTCAAAATTCAGGCTTTTTACCTTCCATCAATAAACTGATCAACCTGATTCTGCAAATCACAAGGAAAACACTCCATCGCTAAAGAAATTGATTTCTCACTCTCAACGCACCGTTTCCTCAAATTCTTAACAATTTCAAGCTCCAATTCTTTATCATCCTTCACTGGAACTTGCTCCGCTTCACCTAAATACACTATTCTCGCATTCATTAACTTCTCCCATACTTTACTCTTATCCTTACCTACCGCCATCGGCTCTCCTATCACAGTCGCATCATAAATTCTCGACGCTATCTCCTCCTCCTTTGCCGCCGCCGCCGGCGTCGAGGAAGGTTCCGGAAGTTTGCTGACGTCTTCAGCTTTGGAAGAAGCGGAGGATTGGAGGAGGACGGAAGCGCCGAGAGCGAGGAGTGGAGTTAGTAAAACGCTGCGTCTGGTTGCGTTTTGAGTCCGTGAGTCGCAACGGATTGAGAGAGCACAGTTGCGCGGGATTTTTTTGGTGTGGAATCGGAGAAGCTCCGGCGAAGAGGAAACGCATTTGTACGGCTGTTGTTGCGGTGGCTTATGGGTGTAGCCAGCGTGCATGTGGAGGTGGTGGTGGAGCTTTAGCTTCATTTTTGCTCAACAGTAAAGTGCTGCTGATTCCAGCTGGAAATAGAGGGAGTTTTTATTTTATTATTATTATTATTATTTTGTTTAATTGGCACAAGTGTAGGGAAGAAAACGAGAGTTGATGATGTGGAAATCACGTGGAATTTTTAGGATTTTGTTTATTTTGCTTTTAATTCAGGTGGAGAAGGGAGCAAGTGGTGCAGTTACGGCTACATACATGACTATCTGTCTATGTGGAATGGACTGGATAAAGATGATTTAGAAGGGAGCTGTTATGTGATCTCATTTAGGTAGTATGGACACGGAAATAGAGACATGAGTACAGAAAAATAATTTTTAATTGAAGTGTCTAGAAAGCATCGGATACAGAAAAATGGAGACACATACACGAAAAAATATCGGTGTTTACTTTGAGAAGGTAGCTAGGAAAGAGAAGTGTTATGCGAGCCCAACTATGTAGCACAAACACAAAAATGAAGACATGAGAAATAGAAATACGAATATAGATAAATAATTTTTAATTGAAGTGTCTATTTTATAATTAGGGTGTTTAGGAAGTATCGAACAAAAAAAAATAGGGACACAAATATAAAAAAATACTAACTAATTAAAATGTCCGTGCATCATAGACTCCATTCATTTCCTATTCCGGGCTTAAGTTCTACATGGGCTTTAAATCCAATATCTAGTTTTTTTATTAGTTTGTTTTATTTAAAATTTAAAGAAAAAAAATTACATCTAAAAATAATTATAACTTTTTCTTTTAAAATTTTTTCTTATAAATTTAATTTTCAAAAATACTTTGAAAGACAAATTTCTTCTAGTCTTTGACTACTAAAAATGTGCTTTAACATATATATATTAACCTGTATAGGGAATTTCAAGTATTTAAAAGAAAATACTAGGTGTCTATGTAATATTCTTAAAATTTTACATTGTTAAAGTATTTTATGAAATAATTGATTGAAAATGTCAGCCAGTATAGGAGCTGCTCGCTCCTTTTTTTCATGTCTTTTTCCTTCTTTTTTGGAGAAAAAAAGGTGAGAGTGCATTTTTGTAACTCTTTAGGCTATTTCCAACTCAAACAGTAAATTTGTTGCAATTTTTACAGTAAATTTTTTATTTCTACAGTACTTTATTTCCAACCAATAACATCAATTTTTACATAAAAAAAAAATTCTCTAAATATTTTTTTATATTTTTTATTATTTTTTATTTTTTTTTTTACTTTTTATTATCTTTACAAATTGCACTCATACTTTTTATTTTTTACATATTCACCCAAATAGAATGTTTTTAATAGTTATTTATAAATATTATATTTATTTTAATCATAATTTAGTCTATTAATTATTTATCTTAATTCAATTTTTTTCCAAGTGCAATTAAAATTTAGTATAAATAATAGTTAACTAAAAATTAAATATGTAATATTATTATAATATAAAATATCACAATTTATTAAAATATTTTCAATTTATGTAGTTTTTTTAGTAATTGTGTGATGTTTTAATATTTATGTGATGTTTTAAATATTTATGTAATGTTTTTAATATTTATGTAATGTTTTAATATTTATGTAATGTTTTTAATATTAATGTAATGTTTTAATATTTATAATATATATTCAGTGTTATTGTATATCCATGTGAATATAATTAATAACACATGTAATTAATATAAATAATGAT
>CATIWO010391546.1:0-13018 GCA_949673435.1 Macaranga tanarius
AGAGACACTTAAGTAGATTAATATTGATTAAAGGTTGTGCGTTAAAATTGGTTTTAAAAGACATTAGGTTGGTGAGAGCCGTCAAACTTAGTGTTGATTAATTCTAATTTAATTATAGGTTTATCTGAGAGGAAGGTCTATAATTTCCAAGATCCCTTCAAAATGAATTAGAACTAGTAGAAACCTAGGTGTGTAATCAATCCTTTGAAATGGTCAATTGAGAATAAAGAACCCTAGCTTTTAAAATTGGAATTGAATTTGTATTTTTACTTTTCTTAATTTAGTTTTATTTTCTTAAAATTACAAACTCTATTTCGTTGTCTAAACAATTAAACATTGTGAGTATTACAGTAGTCATCACCAAATCTCTGTGGGACGATATCTTTATTTACTACTTGATACGATTCTATACGCTTGCGGATTAGTACACATCAGTGATAATCCCATTACAAAATCCATAATAATATGCTCCTATTTCCATTCTAGAATAGAAAGTGGTTGTAAAAAACTTGATGGATATTGATGTTCAGCTTTTACTTGTTAATAAACTAATATCTTACTACATAGGCTGCTATGTCTCTTTTCATACCCTGCCACTAATAGTTTTCTTTAAGTGTATAATACATCTTTGTACTGCCCGGATGCATTGAGCACACCGAACAATATGCCTCCTCTAAAATCTCCCACTTTAATTCTTTAACATTTGGAATACAAAGTCTTTCTCCAAACATTAAAGTTCCATCCTCTCTAAGAGAAAAATTAGTTCGTGACCTACTTTTTACCTCCTCAATAACCTTATATAAATGAGCATCCTGAGTTTGCGCTTCCTTAACCCTTTTTGCTAAAATGGGTCTAACCTTGAGAGTTGCCAATAATGCTCCTTGACTGTTCAGTTTCATATCCACATTCATAGTTTGAAGTTCCATAAATAGAGAAAATTGCACTGACTTCATATGAGTTAATTTACCATAAAATTTTCAACTAAGAGCATTTGCCAGAATGGTACTCTATTGTACAATTGTAGTCATTTAATATATCAATCCATCATCTTTGCCTCACATTCAACTCCTTTTGACTAAGAAGATATGTGATCGGTAAAAATTTGACATGTCTCTCCATATATATAATGCCTCCAAGTTTTAAGAGCAAATACTACAACTGCTAATTCCAAATCGTGAGTAGGATAGTTTGACTCATGTGGCCTCAGTTGTCTGGAAGCATATGCTATAACCTTTTCATTTTGCATCAGAACATAACCTAATCCTTTCTTAGAAGTATCACTATACACCATAAATTCACCATCACTAGTAGGAAGAGTTAACACTGGTGATGAAGTTAAACACACCTTAAATTTCTCAAAACCCCTTTAACATTCTTATATTTATACAAGCTCCATATTTTTCTTTAACAATTTTGTTAATGGAGCTGCTATGATTGAGGAATCTTGAACAAATCGGTGATAGTATCCAGCTATACTCAAGAAACTCCTCACTTCTATGGTATTAGTTAGTTGTTCCCATTTAACTACTGTCTCAACTTTCTTAGGATATATATAAATAACTTCTGCCAATATAACATGCCCTTAGAAAATAATTTGATCCAGCAAAAACTTATATTTACTCAATTTAGAGAATAGTTGCTCACTTCTCAAAGTTTGTAAAACTGTCCTTAAATGTTCATCATGCTCCTCTCTACTTCGGGAATATACTAGTATATCATCTATGAATACAATCATGAATTTATCTAGGTATTTCAGAAACACTCTATTCATGAGATCCATAAAGGCAGCTGGTGTATTGGTTTACCTAAATGGCATCACAAGAAACTCATAATGACCATAGCGCATCCTAAAAGCCATTTTATGTACATCCATCTCTTTAATTTTTAGTTGATGATATCTAGACCTCAAGTCAATCTTTGAGAAAACCTTAGCTCCTTGTAATTGATAAAAAAGATCATCAATACGAGGTAATGGATACTTATTGTGCACTATAACCTTGTTCAACTGTCGATAATCTATACATAACCTCATGGAACCATCCTTTTTCTTAACAAATAACACAGGTGCTCCCCAAGGTGATACACTAGGCCTAATGAAATCCTTATCTAATAACTCTTGCAATTGGATCTTCAATTCCTTTAACTCTACTGGAGCCATTCTATAAAGTGCTTGAGAAATAAGAGCTGTACTCGGAATCACATCGATAGAGAATTCAATCTCTCTATCTGGGGGTAAACCTTGAAGATCTTCGGAAAAAAACATCTCTGAATTCACACACTATTGGAATATCTTCTAATTTTGGCCTTTCAAACTCAGTGTCAATCATATAAGCAAGATATGCTTGACAACCCTTCCTTAACATTTTCCTTGTAGTTATGGTAGATATCAAACAAGAGGGAAGAGCATGTCATAACCCTTAAAAAGAAAATTTAGCTTCCCTAGGACAATTAAACTCTACCATCTTCTTAAAATAATCCATTATAGTATAGTGGCGAGATAGCCAATCCATACTTAAGATTGCATCTAAACCTTGAAGTTATAAGGGAACTAAATTTTCTAGGAGCTCATGCTCACCTATTTTAACTAGACAATCTTTAAATACTTTCTCACAAGCCTTAGAGTTCCCCAAAGGGTTATTAACAATCATCATAGCATCTAAAGAACTAGGATTAGTATGCAAAGCAAAAGAGTGAGACACAAAAGAATGTGTGGCTCCTGGGTCAAATAACATATAAGCATCTCGGTCAAAGATAGTTAACATACCGGTAACAACTTTTGGAGATGCCAATGCTTCATCTTGAGTCATAGCAAACACTCTAGCCTGAGTCAAAGGTCGATTTGGTTGGGCATTCTGTCCTTGCTGAGATGCTGTAGCAATAATACCACCTCTACAATTACTAGGGCTAGAAATAGTTGTGACCTGTCTATTTAGTGGAAAAGTTTTACTACCACACTCATTCCTAGGGGCAATATTCACTCATTTTGAACCACTAAATTACACTAGTGAGAGAAAATTTCTTTTAATATGACCAATTTTTCCACACTCATAATAACCCAACGACCTCTTCTTATATTCTCCTTCGTGAAACTTGCCACAATTTAGGCATTATGGGTATGTAAGTCTTTCCTAATTATTTTATGACACACCTCTCCAGGCTTGCCTTTGGGCATTAGCATAACTGCCAACTGACTGCCTTACAGAACTCTGACTCATCTGAGGTTGATTTACTTGTTGCCCATAACTCATATGCGAACCTCGGCTACTGCCACTATAACCTGGTCTAAGTGGTATCATACTAACTTCTCTATTGACTGATCTATCTCTAAAACTCTGAGAAGAACTAGGGATAAATATTTATTCTTATGTTCTTTCTTTATTTCTTTTTTAATTGCCTTATCAAAAGCAAGCATCTTTTGAACTAGTTCTCAAAAATTATTCCCTTTATACCACGCTATTCCAGTTTATATATAAGCTTGCAATCCACTCTTAAACCTATCACACTTAATTTTCTCTGAAGGCTTTGAAATAAAATGATATAGATTTTCAAATCGATCCGTGTATTCCTTGACTGACAGACTACCTTGGGTCCACTTAAAGAGTGCCTCCTGCTTGCTTTTCTTAGCTGCCTGTCAAATATTCTTTATGGAATTCCGTAAGGAATACATTCCATGTCAATCCCTCACCATAAAGATGGTGAACTCTAGTCAACCAGCCAGCTGGTAATCCTTTCAAAAATCCATGCACATTATACACTTTCTCAATCTCAGTCAATTCTAAAATGAGAAAAGTTTTCTCTAACTTCTTCAACCACTCATCAGCTAGTCCACCATCTATAGATCCCTCAAAATTGTATACACCTAATCCATGTGCACGATCTACTATCATCCAGGGATCATGGTACTGCTCATGAGTAGCCATAACTGCCATAAAAGCTTAGGTCAAAAGAGCCCCTATACCAACCTCAGCCTGAAAAGGAGGTACTGGCTATCTTAGTTATGTATTTGGTGGAACTGGTGGTGGATGACCTGGAGGTGTAGGAACAAGTTGTGGAGGTGGAGCAGTTAGATGTGCTCTTGATGCAATATCACCAGAGGTAGAATCCATATGTTCCCCTCCACTGAAAGATAAATCATTCATCCCCTCAGGATGATCTGGAAGATTCCTATAAGGTTGGCCAATATCAACAATTGTAGCGACGTGGCCATAATTATTACCACGATCTCTACTACCTCTAAGTCTTGGCGGTATTGCTCTATAAAAACACAATATAAAATAAAGACTTAGACTTATCAATTATATTCTAAAGATAAAATACTAGGTAAACTGCTAAACCTAGGCAAACTGCTAAACCTAGGCAAACTGCTAAACCTAGGCTCTAATACCAATTAAGTTGTCACACTCACTCCACTAGATATGGAGCAGGCATGACTGACTGGCTAGTTGTTGTGCTAAAGATGAGGAGAATAATGTAACTGAAGAATTCTGATATATTATTACATATTAAATTCTTCTTTAAACATCCTTAACTGTTTAGATATAAATTTACCAAATACATCATAGAGTATTCTTAAACATAATTAAAAGAACAAAATACTAGATAATTGGCACAACTTCCACTAGACTTTAGAAATAGAAGAATAAGGCTGGGTCCTACAGTCTAGCGCTGCTACTTTAAAATATTTAGAAAATTATAAAATAAAAGGGGTGAGTACAAAAATAATCAGTGAGTGGTTACAGTAAAATAAAGTGGGAACATTAACTAATTTTTGTAATAGCTTCATAAATATATATAAAAAATACTTTGATAGATATTAATAAACTGTTGAAATAATAATTATAATTTAATAATAATCTAACTTGCTAATAATTGAAATACTACATAACTGTAGCTATACAATTGCGATTAAACCAATATAACATTCAAAATAAATCTTAATCCATACATTTATTAAATATATAACCAAGAGATTATGCTAAATTGCTTACACATTGTGCACAATGATGATGCTGGCAGCCTAAGTGTATATATAATGCTGGTCATACGCATGCACAGAGCTGCCCCTAAAGGGCTAACCACCCAATTGTATGCCCTAAAGGCTATATATACAACCAAGCGCTGTCCCAAAGATAATTGCTAAGTAATATTGCTGAGATAAATATATATATATACTACTGAAATAAAACATCAGTTATTATGGTGTAATCTAAAAGGTACATATCACAAGTGTATAGACTTGTTTATAAATCAAATATTCACGTTTATCAAAATGCTAGTAAATCATAATGGCTGCATCTTTAGCTGATACTAGAATCAATATACTGTTGAGAATAATCATTTTATAAAATAATTATACAAACATATTCTTACTTTAAATTACATTAACTATATTAGTAACAAATATAATGCTATATGTTCCCAATTTCTAATACATATACTAAGTAATTTATAAAACATCAATAGTAATTATAAGATTTGATAAAAACCATTTGTAAGGAAACATGAGTAAATCATAGAAAAATATTTTTATATCCTTAACATTTTTGTATATATACTTTAACAAACTAAAGTTATAGGTTTAGCCGCTCTCTTAAGCTTGCTGAGCTAAAACTAGCAAGTTGGACAGAACCTTGGATCTACACCTACAACATATTCTGATCCTAATACTAAAAATTAAAACATAAGATTATGAGCTTTCTATCTAAATTCTAGTCAACCTAGTTGATACATGGTAGGTTGGTAAGGTTTATAACCCTAAAAATGGTTCGAAAAAACTTCTGAAAAGGGTCTAAAGGCATTAAAAAGCTGCTAAGGTGCCTCCTCCGCACTGAGGCTCCGCCTTAGCTCACTGAGGCGCCTCCTCAACACTGAGGCGCCACCTCAGCTCACTGAGGCACCTCCTCAGTGCTTTGGTGTCGCCTCAATGCACTGAGGTGCCTCCTCAGTGTTGAGGCATCGCTTGAGTGAGTTGGAGATGAGCTGTAGCACCCGAAAACCTTCATTTTTGTACATTTTGATCAATTTTCAACACCAATACAACATTGAAACAAGAAAACACATGTAGAGAGTCTATTTTAGCCTATCTAAAGCTCTAAACTAATCAAATTATCACAACAAGCAATTCTATCAAAATTCAAAAGTTTGAAGTAAAATAAAATTAAATTCATTTACCTCAAATGCTTGAATTCAATACAAATCTTAATTTAGAAGTATAAGATTAAGAAATTGAAGTTGTTTGCTTGAAAGAATTTAAGTAGAGATTGAAGAGGAAAGAAAAGAAAGAAGAAGAAGAAAATTGATGAAAAAGCCATGAAAATGAGAAGAAAGCTTGGGAAGGAGGAGATACTATTATGCTCTCCCTTTCTTTTTTAAAAAAATAAATAAGCATTTAGTCCTCAAAGTATTTCCCAATAACCTAATAGGTTCCCAAAAACTTATTTTCTACTCCTATTAATCACTATAGGTTAGTTAATCTTAAGATCGAGATATTCCAAGTGCAACTTTATTATTGAAGTCCTCTTCCTCACACAGTAAAAGTCCATACAAAGCATCATATGTAATATCTTCTGAGCATTGTTGAAGAAAGCGAATAAAAGGTTTATAAGTAGAACTTAACCCATTGATGATAAGTTGCACTAAATCGAACTCAGAAACCAAATTATTTAAGGCCGCCAATTGTTCATATATGGCCTTGGCACGTTGTGTGTACTAGGAGATAGATTTAGAACTCTCCTTTGTTAATTTGAAAAAGCAAGATTAATGGTTCTAGCATGAGCTTTTGAACCGACAGCATATGAATTTGCTAAGTGTTCCCACGCAATCCTAGCCGTCATGGCACAAACAATTTGTAGGACATAAGCTTTTGATATAGAACCAACAATCCAACTGAGCACAAGTTGATCTTGCCAAAACCAAGAATGATAGTGAGAATTTGATTGATTACTGTCAAGAAAAAGAGCAGGGGGTTCGATTGAGCCATCAACATAATTGGCAAGATCATAGCTATATAAAAGGGAAAGAAGTTGTGCTTTTCATAATAAATAATTTGTAGAGTTTAGTTTAATGGGCAGCTGATGAGTTATATTTGGTAAGGATTGAAGAGAGGTGGTTGAAGATGTTGTTCCAGCCGAAATAGGAATTGTAGTAGCAACTGAGGAGGTTGGAGCAGTGAGTTGATGATCAACCATTGCTAAAAAAAAAAAAAACTAGTGGTTGTTAAATCATAATATGCTCTGACAATATGATAAGGCAATTGAAAAAATTGTAACTTGCATTAAAAACTGATGAGCCACATACAATATATATAGCCATACAACTAATTACTATTATTTAAATATATCTGATATAACAACTATTTGAAAATTAAAAGAATAAACCAACTATATCTTTATCATACCTCTCAACTTACAAGGGCTATTTCCTTTTTTATGCTTCAAAATTTCCAAAATTAAATTTTTGTGGTTGATTTTAAAAAAATTTCATTTTTTGTGGTTTGTTTTAAAAAAAAATTCCAAATTTATGGTTCGGTTTGACTGACCAAATTTTTTTAATTTTTTTTAGGGGCCATTTCGCCCTTGGGAGTGGCGAAATGCCCCCTTGGCCATTTCAGGGCCATTTCGCCTGTGGGACAGGCGAAATGCCTTGACCGAATCGAACCAAACTGAACCGACCCGATCGGTTCGGTCTGTTATCGATTTGGTTCGGTTTAATTTCAGTTTTTAAAAATATATAACCGACTGGTTTGGTTTGATTTCGGTTTTCAAATTTCGAAAAAAAATTCCATGGCAATGAGAAAATTACATGAATTTTTTTGACCCAAGCTGTGTTGGAAACGGATGTCGGAACAGTAATTTGATGAATAGTAAAATAGTAACTTTCTGTACAATTTTGCATGTTACTATTCACGTATTGCAAATAATTATGATATTTTATACAACCAAACCAGTTGGTTATATATTTTTAAAAATCGAACTGAACCTAATCGGTAACCGACCGAACTGATCGGTTCGGTTCGGTCAAGGCATTTCGCCTGTGGGACAGGCGAAATGGCCCAAAATAGCCTAAGGGGCCATTTCGCCTCTCCCACAGGCGAAATGGCCCGTTACAAAAAAAAAAAAAAAAAATTTGGTCAACGATGACCAACCACATAATTGAAATTTTTTTAAAAGAAAACCACAAAAGTTGAATTTTTTTTAAACACAACCACAAAAATGGAATTTACGAAATTTGGGACCTTAATTTGGTAAATAACCCCTTGATCTCTTGTATAAGTCCAAAGTCTAAATATATATATATATATATATATATATATATATATATTTAATTGTTATCAACTAATGTTATTTGTTTAAAAAAAACGTACCAAGAATTTTTATCATAAATTGAGAAAATCATATGTGACATATTATTATTATTTTTTTTGTCGTTATGCATTGTTAAGTATCTTTTGTCAAACCAATGTTGAGATCTTTTAATCTTGCAGAAGTTTCAGCAACAAGATAGAATCTGGCTAATCTAGAGACTTGAACATGTGCGGCAATGCAATTTACGCAAACATCACAATCATATTACTGTATATACCTGAGAATCTGAAGGGTCTACCTCCCTTGAAACTATTTGTTGCAAACTAGCGACCGATGCAGAAGCTGCTAAAACCGGATCAATAGAGCGTCGAGTAACAGCAGCATAACCCCATTTTCTGCTCGTCTTTGCTCTGAAGCCACCATAGCCAGCAACGGATTCTCCAGGTCTCAAAGGAACAAGTGCACCAAAAAAGGGCCTCCACATTATCAAGCACCTCTCCTTCAACCAAACTTTTTGCAGCTAGGCCTTGTTCCTCTGCTGGTTAAAATATAAGAACAACAGTTCCCTGCATTACAGAATTACTGCTTAGTGATTCGTTCTAGTCTATGACAAAAAACATTAGCACACATACTTAAATCAATCAGTTTGTATACGATTTTGCCCTTCACCTGTAATGTATCTCTCAATTTTTGTAGTATCTTAGCAGCGCCAAGGAGCGTAGGCATGCATTTTTCCGTATACTTAACTCTTGTGTTCCCATCCAGTCAATTCCTGAAGGCAAACAGCATATATAATCCAAATTAATTTTTTGTTTGTCTTTTATTATTTTTAGACAAACTTAATTCATAGAAATTTTTATCTCGTGGGTACAATTCTGAAAACTGTAGGAATAATTTTTTTTTTTCAAATTTAAATAAAGTAAATAGAATATAAGTTTACCATCACAGAGATAAAAAATTCTCTCTTAAGTTAAAAAAAATAAAGTAAAATATTTATTCAAGAAAATCAAATGAAAATATTAGAATATATATATATAGATATATCATATAGGAATATAGTGAGTGAAGGTTATTTGTGAGAATCTGTAATTCTCTAATTGTACTTGTAATTCTAATTCGTATTTGATCAGTTTCTTATCCAGCAAGCAAAAATTCCACTATAATATCGTTCAGTTCCCGGAAACAAAAATTACATTGCAAATAATTTCGTGTTTCAGGTTTTTCATATATGCAGAGGGTTGTGTCAAACATAATGAGCTCAGCGGACGGATATTTCCCGCAAGAATTGCTGCATGAGATCCTGATAAAACTGCCTGTGAAGTCATTGACACGATTCAAGTCGGTCCATAGCTCTTGGCGTTCTTCAATTTCAAGTCGCGCGTTTTGTTTGAGACATGTCAATAAGTGTCCTATATATAAGCTTGGACTCGTCCAATCTCGCAATAGACTGACGAGACGTCCGAGACTCTGTCTTCGCGTTTTGAATGATGATATCATAGATCATGATGCAAGTGATGATAATGGTGTCGACTTAGCAATTGAAAACCCTTTTGGGAATTCAGTGAATCACGAAACCGATAGTAACGTTGACGTTCTGGGTTGTTGCCATGGTTTACTACTGGTAGCCATTGGGTATAAATTATATGATTTTATTTTGTGGAATCCATCAACTAGAGAATACAACAAAATTTGCAGGAGTAGTACTTGCAGAATAATTGTTAGTGATGGTTGGTTTCCTTGGCGATATCTGGGTGGACTTGCCTACGATGCTGTTGAGGATGATTACAAAATTGTTTTAGGTATTGTTTATTTGTCAGGTCTTGTAATCAAAGCTGAAGTTTATAGCTTGAAGACAAGATGCTGGGAGGCAAAACTTCATGAGTTTCCTTATATGTTTCATTCAGATAATAAGGCTGGCATGGCTATGGCTTCTAATCCAGGAACTACCTCGGCCAATGGGATTCCGTATTGGCTTGTAAGGAGCAAGCATAAGCTTACCAATGATGAACTTGACGTTGCGTTTTTCGATGTGGTGGACAAGGAGTTCAAATTGTTGCCTATGCCTCAAGGTTTGCATGGATTTGCACGTACCATATCTACTATTTGTGGGAATATTTGTGTAGGAGCAATTTGTGATAGCAGCTTAAATTTATGGGTAATCAGAGAATATGGAAAAGAGAAATCTTGGATTAAGTTGAGCATCTCTTTTCCTGGACATGAGAAATTTGTGCCATTTGGATTTGTGTACAAGGATCAAGTGGTAATGAGTGTAAATGGAAAGGCTTTGGTTCTATACTATCCCCATCTAAATCTATACGGGATTGCTTTGCGTACTCACGGTAATTATAATTTCAATTTCAATGTGGCAGCCTATGTAGAAAGTTTGATATCCCCCAATATGTACAATTAAATTGAAGGTGCAAGCTTTGTGCGAAGTTTGGACTGCCATTTTTAGCTGCTGCTATGTAGTCATTGTGGTTTCAGTTTTTGGTTGCTGCTGCTGGCTGTTTTCTATTTTCGTCTGCTGTTTTCATCTGCTTCTGGCTGCCTTATGTTTGCTGCTGCTGCTTCAGTTCTGCTTTTGCTCATGTCCTAGCTGTTTTTTTGATATGTTTCCTGCTTCTCTTGCTTTGTTTAGTCGTTGTGGTCTATATTTCTCATCTGTTTTGCTGGTTTAGACTCTTAGTCTTATAGGAAGCTTTGTTGGTTTTGCTTTTGTGTTGGTTTGGTTATTTTTTGTTGGCTTTTGTATTCTGATTCCCTATTAGTTTAGGGAGGTGTTCTTTCATCTCGAGTTTTACCGATAGTTTTCCCTCAAATATTTAATAAAAGATCAAGATATATATATGGGTAAAAGTTGGTGTCGTAAATTGCGACGCAACAGTGCGTCGCTCGATATATTTATGTTTTTATCTTTAAAAAAAATAAATAAAATATCCTTATATTGAGATATTTTCACCCAATACTTTACGATGGACGTCCTCTTTTATATATATATATATATATATATATATATATATATAAATCAAGGTGCAGGCAACATATTGTTCTTAGCCATATCAATATTTCATTCTTTGCTTTTTTTTTTTTTTTTTAACATGATTCATGATTGTTTGCAATTGCTTTACAGAAATTCATAGACATAATTTGTTGAATCTCGTACTTTGCACACTTCAATTATCCTCGAAAGTCGAAACACCTGATGATATGATTATGAGCCATTAATTTAGCGACAGCATAAGCACTATTTCGAATTTGTACTGAAATAAAATGCACTAAAAATTGGGAAATTGAGGTTTTTTTCCCATTATTGACAGCTTATTGTTAATGGAGTATTTTTGAGGGAGAAATTTCCAAATATTAGAATTAAAGACTCTAAGTTGAATTGAATTAATGAAAGATGTTAGAGCATTTAACGCATAGAAAAGAGGTAGCTGGTGTGGGAATTTGTAAAAGCTGACACCTGATTCCATTCACTGTTGCTAGTGTAGAGTTGACAAGAAATACTTGCCTGCATCCACCCTTTCCATTCCTCAGTCAATAAATACTCAACAAAAATTTTCTACACGTCCACTGTTCTAGAGTCGGTGAATTTTTTTTTAATTTATCTTATTATTAATATCGCGTGGCGTGACAGAAACAGTCTATCACGATATGTAAAATTACCGCCACAACTCCTGTAATATTATACTGTTCCCTCTAAATATGAAAAATCACAATATAATTTTTTAATTTTTTTTTTATTAGATAGCTCCGCGGCATGTTAACTATGGTCGTCCTTATTAATTTCTAACCGACGAGTTATAAGCTGGCGTTGGCATATTTTTGGACAAACTATATCTGAGTTTCCTAGCTTAGTTAATTACTGCGTGAATTGCGTATTAAGATAGTTGATATCCTTCCGGCTCTCATCTCAGCTCTTTTCTTCACCTCATTCACCTGGCAGTTGAATACTAGCTATTGACAGGCATTGCCAGTACCCTATTAGTTGACTAGTCATTCTTCCTTTCGAGTCATTGTGGAAGATATAAGGAGTCGAGCAGTAAAGATAGAAGATAGTACTGCTCGGCAAATCGTTGTATCTAATATGGTATTGTTGTATGCCAAACACTAAACAAGCATTTGCTGTACTACATATATCATTTTACAGACTAAAAAAAGAAGTAAAAATGAGCTATTTGATGGTAGAGAAGTTATATTCCACTAAGCTACACATGCATATTTATTAAATTTCAATATTATATATATAAATCTGTATTATGTCGGTTTTTTGGTTCGGTTCGGTTTGATTTTGCTGAGAGTTGTTTTCAGAAGCGACTGCTTGCTAATATTGGACCACTACTAGAAAACAGACAATTACCGACGGATTCCTGACGGATTTCGGCATTACCGACGGATTCCCGACGGATTCTGATCCGTCGGCAAAATGCTCGTCGGTAATTTTTATCGACGGATTTTCAAAATCCGTCGGTAAAGTAGCGACGGATTACCGACGGAATGGAATCCGTCGGGAATTACCGACGGATTGAAATTCGTCGGGAATCCGTCGCTAATTATTGGTTTTTTTTTAAAAAAAATTAAATAATTATTAGTATATTATTTAATTAAATAATATTGGTATATTATTTATTAGATTTTGTAATTAAAAAATATAAATTAATATATTTGAAACATAAATAACACGACAATAAAATAATAATAATATAGAAAATAAA
>CATIWO010391629.1:0-12653 GCA_949673435.1 Macaranga tanarius
AAATATATATGAATATATATATATATATATATATATATATATATATATATATATATGCTTGACAGAAGCTATCCAGCATAAGGAAACAAGAAGTTCAACCAAGCAGTTTAAAGTAATACTACAGAAGCAATTGCATAACTGACAGAATAACATACCCATTAAAGCTTTCTCATGCATAAATTAGTAGCTAGAAAGAAACTTACACATCAACATTCAAAAAATTCTTCAATATTGAAAGATTGTCGGAAGCAAATTTAGAGATGGCCAAAAGAACTCTGATCTTTATTGATCCAAGAAGAGGCAATATATATATAGAATTACATGCTAACAAAGGAAATAAGTGAGCTGTACATTGACCTAATTTGTCTCATTAATCATAGCTACCTATATACAGCATATTCTAATGTATATGCTAATTACAAGATATGGTAATACCCCCCCTCAAGTTGGAGCATACGGATTGCAAATGCCCAACTTGCAAAGAAAGAAATCGAATTATCGCTTTCCCAACGCTTTAGTGAAAATGTCAGCTAGCTGAACATGAGTAGGAACATAACTGGTAGTAAGGACACTCAAAACAATGGCATCACGTAAAAAATGACAATCATCTTCAATGTGCTTCGTACGTTCATAAAAAATTGGGTTGGTTGAAATGTGCAATGTAGACTGACTATCACAATAAAGCTTCATGGGTTGACGATGTGCAATACCAAGACATAACAAAAGAGCCTTTAACTACATAAGCTCACAAGTAGTGGTGGCCATGGATCAATACTCTGCCTCAGCTAAAGAACGAGACACGGTATGCTATTTCTTAATCTTCCAAGAAATAGGAGAATTACCAAGCAAAATAAACCAGCCGGTAAGAGATCGTCTAGTTAAAGGGAAACTGGCCCAATCGGAATCACACCAGGCATACAACTGTAAGTCACAGTCAGCCCATAAGACAATTTCTTAACCTAGATTACCTTTCAAATAACGCACCACATGAAGTGCTGCATCCTAGTGTTCTTATACTAGCCGCTATATAAACTGTGCAAGCATATGCACACTATAAGAAAGCTCAGGTTTTGTAACCACAAGATAAATTAATCACCCAACCAACCTACGATAACGCTCTGGATTTGAAAGAGGTTTGCCATTTGCCAAAGGCAGATGATGGTTCTGATCTAAGGGAAAACCAATCGGTTTAGCTCCCAACAAACCCACTTTAGAAATGATATCTAATGTATATTTACGTTGGCACAAAAAAATACCAGTGGGATTTCAAGCCACCTCAATGCCCAAAAAATACTTCAGAACCCCAAGATCCTTCATATTAAAACATCAGCTCAAATAGGTTTTGAAAGATTTAATCGTAGTGTCATCATTTCCTGAAATAATAAGGTCGTCAACATAGACCAGCACATTAAGTTACAAACTATCATGTTGTAATGTAAAGAGAGAGTAGTCGAAATAAGATTAATTGAAACCATACTATTTCAATGCACCAGCCAGCTTAGCAAACCAGCACCGTGGAGCTTGTTTCAGTCCGTATAGTGATTTTTAAAGTCGACACACTTTACTAGGAGTCTCAGAATGAAATCCAGAAGGCAACTTCATATAGACTTCTTCATCAAGATCACCATGCAAAAATGCATTGTGAATATCCATCTGATGAAGTTCCCAATTTTTAGCCATTGCAACGGCAAGAAAAGTACAAACAGTCACCATTTTTGCGATAGGAGCAAAAGTTTCATTGTAATCCAACCCCTCAACTTGATTGTTCCCTAAAATTGTCAGCCTTGCTTTAAACCGCTCAACTGATCCATCCGAATTATACTTAATTTTATAAATCCACTTACAACTGATAGCCTTTTTCCCTAGAGGAAGTGTTTCCACAGTCTAAGTGTCATTGTTTTCTAATGCCTATATTTCTTACTGCATGGCATCCCTCCATCTTTCATCTTTCACGGCCTTAATAAAAGTGCAATGTTCAGTCCCTGAGGTAATAGCTGCCAAAAATTTTTGATGTCCGACAGAAAAATTAGTACAATTCACATAATGTGCTATAGGGTAGGGCATACCCGAGGAGTGCGATGAAACATATGAACTCGAAGAGGGGCTCGTTTTACAAACTGTATTTGTCACAAATTCTCACAAACGAGTGGAGGGAACTTTATGGCGATAGCCACGACCTAAAGGTTCTTCATTCACATAATCCTCATCATTGTTCAACACTTCATTCGGCACACCATCATCATCAACCTGTGTGGATTGCTCATTTCCATGAGGCAGATGATCACTGTCTTCACTCGCACCACACTAATCCTCTGGTGTTCTAGGAGCTCCATCATCTGTGGACATGTAAGGGAATTCATGCTCACAGAACACCATATCCCTTAAAACAAAAAATACCCCTGACTCCAAGTCATACATTCTCTAGCCCTTTTTGCCAAAAGGATAGCCCACAAAAACACATTTTTGGCTACGACTAATAAATTTATCCCCGTGATGATCTTGATTATACACATAGCACAGGCATCCAAACACACGTAAATATTTAAGTAAGGGTGGTTTACCGTGCAATATTTCATACGGTGTTTTACCATGTAAGATAAATGAGGGTATTCGATTGATCAAATATCCAGTTGCCAGAATGTATTCCCCCCAAAATTCTATAGGGAGGTTGGCTTGAAAACATAATGCTCGCGCAACATTAAGCATATGTCGATTCTTACGTTCCACTCGTCCATTTTATTATGGAGTTCCTACACAAGATATTTCATACACAATGCCACGTTGAAGAAAATAATTATTCATGCATCTAAATTCTATACCGTTATCACTAAGCATAATTTTCACTTGTTTGCTAAACTGACGTTCCACCATAGCAAAAAAATTACACAAAGTCACTGACACCTCTTTCTTATTAAGTAACAAATAAATCCATATTACTCATGAAAAATCATCCATAATAGTTAAGAAATACCTTGCACCACAAAAGGCAGGGGTTCGGTAAGGCCCCTATAAATCATAATGAACCATTTAAAATATTTCTAAAGTCTTGCTACTACTAACTGGAAAACTATCTTTAGACTGTTTGGCTCTAAAATAAACTTCACATGCTTTATTATTCAAACTATTTTTCTTACTAGAACCAACATTAGGAGTCAGCTCGACGACCTTAGACGATGGATGTCCTAGTCGCTTGTGCCATATATCAAAGGAACTCTCACCATTAGTCTTCATAGCTGCTGCAGTCACCACAGCACAGAAGAAGTATAGCCCCTCCCGTTGCTCACCTGCACCAATCAGTATCCTCAAAGTCCGGTCCTGTATAACATAAAATTTGTTAGTGAACTGAGCCACAAAATTTAAATCACCAAATAGCTGGGACAACGAAATCAAATTGTACATTACACTTGGCATATAAAGAACATTATTCAATGTCAATTTGTCACTAAGCACCACCATTCCCTCCTTTGTGGTAGCAGTCTGCTTCCCATTGGAAGCCCCACCGGACACACCATTATATCTCGATCACCATGCAAATATTCCAGCCACCCTGTTATATGATGAGAAGCACCTGAGTCAATTATCCACTGTACAGAAGAACCCTTACCAGACAATTTTTCTTTTGCCTCCATCTTCACAGTATTTAGAAGATTCTTCAATGTTTCCCACTGTTCATTACTAGGCCCAGTAACAACACTCTTGTCACCGTTAGAGACAACAATATTACCTACTACTCCCGTTGTTGAGACTGAACTGCATTTGCCTTAACTCCTCCTCTACATCCTCGAGTTCCAGAATGAACAACTTATTGTCCTCCCTTATTCCATCCATTTCCTCGTCCTGTTCCTTGAGGGCAATCTCCCTATCATTCAGGATATCCAATAAGCTCAAAACAACTATCTAATTCATATCCTGTACGGTTGCAATTGTTGTACACTGTATTTTTGTCTTTTCCGTCACCTCGCCTTTGAGATTTTAATCCAGAATGTACAGTAAAACTCATCACTTCACTATGTTCCTCCTTTTCATGAGCAATGGTTCTCACACGCTCCTCTTGTACCAGGATCGAATAAACTTTATTCAAGCTGGGCAAAGGGTCTTGAGCAAGTATATTGGATCTCACTGTTCCATACAGCGTTTCATCGAGACCCATAAGAAACTCATGAACTTTTTCTTCTTCACGCTTCTTTTCTAATGCAGATTGGAGTTTGCATTTGCACAACCCACACTTGCACGCTGGCATCTATTCATAATTGGCTAAATCTTCCCATAATTTTTTCAACTTTCCATAGTAGGCGATAATACTCAGTCCCCTTTGTTTGCACTCTGCAAGTTCTGCCTTCAACTATTGCATACGTGGTCCATTGGCTACCGAGAAGCGTTCTTGTATGTCTTCCCAAAGATCCTACACCACCTCTATGTACGAAATAGTTAAACGCAACGAAGGTTTAATGGTATTCATGATCTAGGAGACCAGCAATGAATTATTAGTCCACCAATCTTCAAGATCTGGTGACTTCTCATCCGGCCGACTGATTATTCCATCCACAAAGCCAAATTTCTTTCTTGCTCGCAGCGCAGTCTATAGAGAACGAGCCCATTCATCATAATTTTCACCTTTCAATTGAATCTGTGTTATTAAATTTCCAGGATTATCACTTGACGTAACGTCATATGGAGAGATCGTCTGTCTCTACATCACTCCTTCACTTTTGTCTTTTCCAGGCATGGCTCTGATACCATGTCAGAAGTAAATTTAGAGATGGCCAAAAGAACTTTGATCTTTATTGATCCAAGGAGAGGCAATATATATACAGAATTACATGCTAACAAAGGAAACAAGTGAGCTGTACATTGACCTAATTTGTCTCCTTAATCACAACTACCTATATACAAAATATTCTAATGTATATGCTAATTACAAGATATGGTAATAAAGATCTAAAAGTAAAAACAAAACCTCATGAATGGCATAGGATTTCTAATCTTCCAATCAACAACATCGCACTATTGATTAAGTATCAAAGGCAAGTCACTGTGTGTTTGGATCCACTTAGAAAAGTAGGGATACATGGCTGTGTCATTAGGTGCACGAAATCCTAGAGGATCTTTCAGCTTAGATTTTCCACATTTTGTCACCCAAGAAACCTGAAAAGAAACAAAAAATGAAACATTTTTTAGATTTAGTTTCTTGAGATGAAAACAGAAATTCAATTCTCCTTCCCAATTGTGCATGAGGAATTCAAATCTCACCTCTGGAGAAAATCCCTCCATGTGGTCCTTAGAT
This sequence comes from Macaranga tanarius, assembly GCA_949673435.1. Taxonomy (NCBI): domain Eukaryota; kingdom Viridiplantae; phylum Streptophyta; class Magnoliopsida; order Malpighiales; family Euphorbiaceae; genus Macaranga; species Macaranga tanarius. Next base: position 5,285 of record CATIWO010391629.1, read on the forward strand.
GAAACTAAAATGGGGAAGTAGTAGTCCTTAATTTCCAATTTCTTGATTTCTGCATCAAAGAATGTCTGCAGATTGACATCACTGAAAATCATTACATAGTTGAAAAATAAGTAAATATTTTATGGAACATACCTAATAACGTACTATCTCAAGGGCTACATACATCACGAAATAATTACTCAATGATTTAAGGGTTAAACTTATAGGCAATGGAAATTTAGGAGGTCATGAAAGTAAGTTTAACCCATGATGATATCTCAGGCTGTTATACTCTGAGGCATCGGCAATGGAAATTTATTATTGTGAATGAAATTTATACTGGTGAAATGGTAATTTTATGGTGAAACTAAAAAATGAAACTGAATTGTTAGAGAGAAATGCCAAATAGGAAAAGCTGCTCGATACATTTTGCATTTTTTGCTAAAATTATTTGATGTTAAACATGTTTGGCCGCTTTTTACAAACTTTTTATCAAAATTGTGGCTAAAACATGTTAGTTTCTAAGGCTAATTATACTAAAAATTTCCAATCAAAAGCAAAATTCAAATTTATTTTAGCAGCAAATGCCAAAAATAATTTGTTTGCACAATTTTGGATAAACTATTTCAATGGTTACTAAACTTTATGTGTGATTTTAAATTTATAACAAGACTCCAATTTATAATTTTTTGGTTATTAAAGTTTAATTTTAGTTTCACGGTTGGTTTTTCTTAAAATTTTTAACCCTTAAATTGTGCTAAATAACCATTTTAGTCCTGATTTGAAGATATTTTATAAATAAGTCCATATTTTGTATTACATTTATAGGAAATAAGGAAATATTGAAAATTTATCTTAAGAAGTGATTCTTTTATTCATAATTTAAGCATAAAAAGCTTAATGAAAAATAGAACATAAAGTTCAAACTCTAATAATCTACTAGGACTAACTTTATTCAACAATGTACAAAATGAAGTGAACTAACTCCTTAAGCAATTCTATACTAAATGAGTACTTGGTGATTAAACATATAAGAGACAAGTCTTAGCTATTGAAGTAGGCATACTGGTGAATGAAATGTTAGATGTTATAAAAAAAGGAGATAAATTTCAAATATTTCCTTATTTTCTATAAATATATAGAAAATATGGACTTATTTGTAAAATATTTTCAAATTTGGATTAAAACTATTATTCAACAAAATTCAAGGTTCAAAAATTTTAGGAAGAATAATGCATGAAACTAAAATAAAATTTTGGTAACCAAAAAGTTATAAATTAAAGTTTTATGACAATTTTGAAAAAATAATTGTATTTTGGTGACTAACCATACAATTAACCCCACAATTTTGCTTAAAAACTCCTTGTCTTCTTTAGCTTGCCATAAATTATTTTGCATTTTAAAAGAAAATTTTGGCTTATTAAGCTGAAATAACATGAAATTTTTATTTTTCACCTGATGACATTTCCTTATCTTAGCCAAAATTTGATGTAAACATCTTGAATCATGTTTAGAGTTGATTATCTTTAGTTTTTATATCATTTCGCTAACAAACTTTTAATCGGCTCACATATTTCATCAAGCAAAATTTCCTTTTTAGTACACTTTCAAATTTGCACTTGGTCACTATCCCTCAGCAAGTTTCTTGAAGCATTCTACCAATTTTTATACAATATCAAGGCACAATATTATTTTTTACTAAATACTTAGCACAAATGCCAAGCATTGCCTTTTACTTACATAGTAACTTTGTAAAACCTCTAATGCAATCAATATGTTATTTCACCAAATGACTTATTATGCCCTTCTTGCTTGTTATCTCTTTATTTCATCAAACAAATTTTGTTAATTTTGCTAATTCTACATTGTTCCATCATTTAGCCTAAATGAGCTGAAGAAATGATTTCCTTTGAGAAATGCCCTAATGACACCTGATGAAATGGCTATTTTATTTTTATTTTCATTAATTTAGACACTTTTGTTATAATTTCATCCAGGTTTTAAGCCGAATGCAATCTTTTAGCTCATTTTGGCCAAGTTACCCTTAATTTCACAAGAGCCACTTTCAATTAAAAATTGCGTTCTGAGCAAGAATATACTTTCAATACCTTAGAAAGTTTACTTTAGTATTTTTACACCTGTTAATGCTCAAAATGACAAATGGCTTAAGAAATCCATAAAATTTCATTAATATTTTAAGCAATTTTTACATGCTTGATGAAAATGAATTTTCTTCATTTTTTCCCTTGAAAAAATGCCTTGTATTTGCTTAATACTCTCTCACTAACCATTATCCTTAATTTTTCTCAGGCAAAATGCCAAATCCATTAGCAAGTGAAAGTTCTAGAACTCCACTTGCTTATTTAACTTTTGTTAGTGCCTTGTATGCTAAAGAGCATTGTTGCTGAACAAGTATCATCACTAATTTTTCACATAATAAGCTTATTTGAATAGAGCAAATGCTCATTTTGTTTTTCTTGTTTGAACAGCTCCTATTTTTGAGTTCTGCTTTAGCAGCTTCTATGTCTGCTTTCGTTAGCAAACCAAAATGAAGTAAACAAATGGAAATTGAGGCCAAGGTGTCTTTCAACAAAATCATGGCAAAGACATAAAATATAAGGCCAAAAAACTTGCTGGAAAAGTAGAATAGAGAAAGTTAGGAGCAAAAGGCCATAACGACTAGGCAGAAATGCCTGAATGTTTAGGAGACCGTAAGAAGCTTTGACTTCAGTTCCTTTTTACTCTATTTATGACTTTATTGGTGATCTTGTTTATGATGCTTTGACATGTTCTATGCCTTGATTTTGGACATGTAACTTGGATATTGATACTGTGATGTACCCTTGGCTTTGTTGACATTCTCTTGGTATTGTATTAGCACTTGTATGATGTTTATATTACAGAGCCTTGGTTACTTTAAGAAAAAGCTTTGTCTAACATACTCTTCTGATAGCATCACTGTTCATAATACACTTTGCACCACAACTATGCATTTTTCACATCAAAATTGCCAATTTTCAGTAGAAATAGTACCAAAATTTTATAAAATTACTATTCACTTAACTTGCAAATTAATAATCAACAAACTTCACACAAAAATAAATAAATTAAAATTTAGCTAAATTAAATTTTATTTATTTACAGTAGTGGCTATCAAGCCAACTTTCACACCTAAAAAATAAAATTTTGCCACTTTATGTACTAAATGGCAAATTTCTAGCCTGAAGCCAATTATTCATCTTACTTATTTTCTTTTCATTTCCTATAAAGTGGGAAATATTTCAATACCACTTATTTTGTTTAGATTTAGTAGCATTTTAGTATAATCCCATGTAGCACAACTGCCTGAACTTATTATAATTGAACCCATCATAAAGAAAGCATTGAGGAATTTTTTTTACCATCAACAGTAACCTTAACTAGTAAAACCATTATTGTATTGGTTACCTTTCATGTGAAAATTGGAATAAATATATCAGCTGCAACTGACTTTACCATCTCCTCAGATGACTTCTCAAAAACCATCATTTTAGGTTCATCTGGCCTAGTGGCCTGAATTGTTATGTCAGTAGGGTGATCCTCCATGCCACCCAAGGATATTACCCCCCCGCCGAGTGTCAATGATATCTTCCTCAGCCTCTTGAGTCATAAAGTCCTCTTCATTTGAAATTAGATCCTTTGTAGCTTTAGGCTTAAATTTGGTTTTAGCCTTAGGTTGGAATTTTGTTAATTTTTTCTCCTTTTAGGCTGATAAAATTTCTTCTGCTCTACCCTATACTATTGCTTGCTTGGTGGAACAGGTAGTGGCACTACAAATCTTGATCGCTTCCTGTTGAACCTTGATAGTAGCCTCCGGTCATCCCTCTTAGGCTTAGGTCTGTAGCTATTTTTAAATATAATGGTGTAGGAGCCCTTTTCTCTGGTGCTGAGAATATCCTGTAAAGGACTGGTCTCTAATAACTTATAAAGATGTTGGAATTCATATTGGAAGGTTGAACCACCTCCTTTTTCTCTTTGATTTTGTTCTTCAAATCCATATTAAGAGGATTGATTAATGTCATTAGTACCTCCTTTTCTATTTTAAAGTTTTCTTCCATATTTGGGAATTAAGGAGAAGGCACATAGTCCCAAGGAACTGGATCTTTCCCTTAGAGAATTTGTATATAGCCCTAGTGAAATGGTGTTTAGCCTTTAGAAATCTCTATTTGGCCATAAGAAATTATGTTTTCCTTAGACGAAATGTTGCCCCCTGTGCTTTACACCTGGCCTTGAGGAATTGGTGCCTGACCTTAGGGAAATTGTAAATTACCCTAGTGAAATGTTATTTGCCTATGATGAAATGGCATATGGCCTTGATGAATATTGCCCTCAGGTCTTTTTCTTGCTGAACACCCTCTTGGTTATGAATTCCATGTTAAGAACTTGGATTTAAACTGCCATCACCAAAAACCTAAACTCCATCATTAGGCTTAGCAGCAGTTGAATGTTCAGATTCTCTGTGGGGCTAACCACCACCTTTTGAACACGTTCTAACTCCCTTGCTTCAGATAGGCCTCATTCATTTTAGCAAAAGAAATTGTTATCTCTTGTAATCTCTAATTAATAACATTATTCATTTGTTGGAAGAAATTTTGCATAGAGGCCTCAAAAGTAATATTCATTCATGCTGTTGAATCTTAAACATGCTCCATTCCTTTTAAGAAAATTATTAGGGCATCCATGCCCTTACTAGCTATAGTAATGGCATTAATGATTTTAGGACTTTAGCTTGTATAGCCAAACACTTCTGCATAACTAGAAAATGATAAATCAAAAGGTGCCTCGGTCCATGTTTGATCCTAAGGTACTGAACCTTTATAAGCTTGTTGCAATAGAGCACTTATTTTTACAGGCGTATTGGTCATATTACCAACCTAGAAAATTTCTTCTTCATTTTTGTAACCCCTAGAGCTATAAGGGATTCCATTCCCAATGCACAAGCTTCATACTCTGCGTCATTGTTTGTGACATGAAAATTTAATTTCTTAGCGATGGGCATCACTTTTCCCTCTAGTGTCAACAAAATCACTCCTACACCAGCCTTGATTTGATTTTATAGTTTTGTCAAAGTATATCCACCATCCCTGTACCTTGAAGGCTGCACTTAAATCATACAAAAAATCTAACTCAATTTCTTCATCATTATTGATTGAATTTAGGGCTAAGAATTCTGCAACTGCCCTACCCTTCACAGTCTTCTTGGTAAGATATTCCACATTTAATTTAGATAATAATATCAGCCACTTGGCCAATTTCCCTATTAAGGAAGGCACCTCATACAGATACTTTATTAGGCCCATGTTTAAAACTGCCTGGATCTTGTAAGACTGAAAGTAATGCCTCAACTTCTTCATTGCCCATACTATTGCCAGACAAATAATCCGTTATCTTATCAAAGGTTATCTATCATTGCTCATCCTATATGATTGGCTAATTCTTCCGTAACAATTTAAAAATAGGTTCGCACACTATTGTCAACTTTGCAATGAACCTGCTGATGCACCGTATCTTGCCCAAGAAACCTCTAATTTGCTTTTTAGTCTTAGGAACTAACATCTCTTTAATCTCCTTCATCTTATTTAAATCAATCTCAATCCCTTTACTATTAATCACGAACCCTAATATTTTTTCGGATGTTGCGCCAAACACACGTTTCTTTAGATTTAGCCTCAGATTGTACTTTTCTACCCTCTATATGAACTTTTCTAAAGCATCAAAGTCCCCTTCTCTTATGTCTAACTTCACTATCATATCATCCACATAAACTTCTATTTTTTTATAGATCACATCATAAAATATGGCAGTTGCCATTCTTTGGTATATTCCACTTGCGTTCTTCAATCAAAAGGCATAACTTTGTAACAGTTTGTTCCACACTCTGTGATGAATGCCATCTTGTGCTTATTAATTTGAGCCATTAGTATGTGATTGTACCCTAAAAATCCATCTACCATTGTCAACATTACGGCTAAAGCTGTATTATCTATCAAAACATCAATATGCGGCAGTGAGAAGTCATCTTTTAGACAAGCCTTATTTAGATCCCTGTAATCTACACAGACTCACACCCTACCATCCTTTTTTGGTACTGGGACCACATTGACCAACCATTCAGGATAGTCTACTACTTCTAGAAAATTGGCTTTGATCTGTTTGACGATGTCTTCCTTTACTAGTTGTGTCCATTATGGTCTCATTCTTTGAAACTTCTGTTTCACAGGTCTATACCCTTCTTAAATTGGTATATAATGTTGAGCAATGTCTCTATCAATGCTAGGCATGTCGTTATACATCCAAGCTAATAATTTTTAATATTTTGTTAAATTTTTTTTAAATTCTCTCCTTTCCTCAGGGGTAATATCTTTTAAAATATTCAAAATGCGAGGTTCACTTTTCGTGCCTAAGTTAAATGGTTCAGTACAAATGGAATGAATTTTGAATATGCACATGTATGGATCAATGGAATGTACATTACCAGGAGTAAGCACATTAAATTAAGCTTAGAGTTCAGTACATCATTTGACTTATACAAACTGGAAATAAATATATACATCATCAAACACATCATCAAAAGATAGACTTTCTATGTTAGACTCATAACAACGATAATGTCAATACAAGCAGTAGCTTCAACTTCCTCCTTCATGTTTTCTACTAGCTGCATGATCTACTTTTCAGTAATCTCAATCAAGTTTTCTGATGCCTCTCCCTTTGAAGTGAAGTTCACCACATCATTGAAGATCTCAAATCTAAGTTTGGTAATGCCATCCTTTTCCCATACCTCAGGTTGTCTAGCATACTTCTTATTTGACTTCTCTTTCACGAAGACAATCTACTTGGAATCTTTGTCGCCCTTGCGATTATAGCCCAGGCCATGTTTGCCCTTTTGTCTAGGGAAAGTAGGAAACTTCGGAATTCCCACATATTTTCTTCCTAGTCCAACTCTAGGTAGGTAGTTCATCTTCTTCGTCATCATGGTAATCTTGAGGTCAAACTAGTCTCCCTAAATCATAACAACTTGAAGTCTAGGTGGAGCAACATTCAAGCAAGCAATGATGTTGTTGGTTTGAGCTAGAATAGTCACCACTTTACCGTTCATAGGAAACTTAATCTTTTGGTGAATAATAGAGGGAATGCCTCCCAGAGGATGGAGCTATGGCCATCCCAAAAGCAGAGCAAAGGTTGGAGGTATATCTAAGACAATGAATTCATCCACAGACTTAATTTCTACCATAGTGACAATAGCCTTGAACAATCTCACAACAAGTTTCTTAGAATCATCATAGGCTCAGATAATCAAATTAGAAGGCTCCAGATCACCTAAGTTGACACTAAACTTGTGCAATAGTTT
>CATIWO010391805.1:0-11465 GCA_949673435.1 Macaranga tanarius
TAAATTTTATATTAATATAATATATTATTTAATTCTTAAGTTTTACAAACTATAAATTTTAAATAATTAATTTTTTTTGCTAAAATATGGACTAATTTGTTAAATATTAAAAATATTAGGGAGGTATATGTAAATGTGTAAGGGGTCTTTCTGCAATTTGTCAAAAAATAGGGAGCTAATTGTTATCAAATGGGTCAATTGGACTTTTTTCACAAATTGAAGGGGCTCAATTGTTGAAAAAGTTGAAATTGGGCCTATTTGTACCGTACACACAAGTTGAAGGGCCTACATGATCTTTTATCCCATGAAAAATGGATAAGCAAACTCTAAATTTTTACTTCAGAAATATAAACGGGTGACCTTCGGTCTAAGTTATAAAAAATTTAGGTGTTTTCAGGATATACCAATAATCGCTAGTATATTTACAAATTTAGTGTTTTTAGGGTTTTAGCATTCAAATACCAAGTTGTGTAATTAAAGATGGTTTAACATGTTTTCACATTTTCTTTGTCTGAAATTATCATTATTGGACCATTTTAAGGCAGTAAAGATTTAAGGTCTAATAGTGACCATGAGTATTAGGGGTGAGAAAAAATAATTAAAAATTAAAAAATTGAATCAAACTGACTAGTTCAGTTTGGTTTGGTTTAAGTTGTAAAATAATATTTTTCAATTTTTATTTTTAGAACCAAAATAATTTTGATTTAGTTTGGTTTTTGTTGCAAAAAATATTATTAAACCTAATCAAACTAAATTTATAATATATATTTAATTTATATGGGTGTTTATGGTTTGATTTGATCAGTTTAGTACTAATATTCCAAAATAGATTAATAAGATTAGTTTTAAATAGGGATAATGACCCCACAAGTCCTATAAATTTTTAAAATTTTCAATTAAGTCCTAAAATATTTTTTTAATTGAGTCCTTAAAGCTTTTAAAGAGTTTCCTGTTAGTCCATCTCCTTTATTTCAAATGGAATAAGATGGTATGTCATTTATACCCCACTAATTTAATATATATTTGCAGTCAACTCAACCCTATTTTTCCATATCATTGTCCACCTCTAAAAATAAATCAAACTCAGCTTTTCACTAATAAAATTAAAGTGGAAAATTAGAATAAACTAATTGAAGTTTTAGCAAATTCTATCCCTATCGACTACATCAATGTCATCTTTCAAATTCAGTCGCTGTGAATTATTAATGCCTTCTCTGGTGCATACTTATTTGCACTGGTGAGAACAAGAGTCCGGCAAGGAGTGCATCACTAATAGAAGCCTCGTGAAGTATCTTTCACTTGGTACACTAGATCAACCACAAGCTTAAAAGTAAGAGTTTAATTTGAGAGCAGCAAATGGATTTATAAAGGCTATGAAAAGATGTTCACTAAGTCATCAGCAACTAAGTATAAACTACAATTTTTGAAATCCAGCATGTGTAACTTTTACATTGCAATTGTTGCATTAGTTAGGTCATTTTTTGTGAAACCGCATCATAAATCAGGTCCACAATGGCTGTAGCATATTGTGTTGAGCCTCTGGTTTCTCTCTTTGTTACTGAGAGCCTATTACCTCATTAATAAAAATAGAATTTATATAACTAAAACTAACAAAACTCAACATAACTAAGACCACACCTCCATCACCCATTGAAAAGCTCCTAATTCTGCATCACTCATGTGACACCTCCATCACTAAGCCTTTGTTTGGTTGGGTAGAATGCAGGGAAAAAAAAGAAAATTAAATAAGGGAATAGAATAGAAAAGAATATAATAGAAATATAATTTTCCTTTTATTATTTGGATGTGTTTGATAACAATAGAAGGAAAAATAGAATTCTCTCTTAAAATAAATTTTTTTTTGACTATTATACTCTTTAAACATCAACAAAATTATTTCTCTCCACAATATTTTTTATATAAAACAGTAGGACAATTTGGTCTTTTTATTTTATAATTCTCATTTCCCCTCTTTTCTCTCCAAAATGGAGAGAAAAAATGATGAAGAAAAAGGTTGCCTGGGGAATTGCTATTTCAATTCTTTTCGTCTCAATTCCTTCCTCTAATGGACAACCAAACAATGGAAATATAAAAAATCAGATTTCCTTTCTTTTCTTTTCCCTTCAATTCACTCAATTCAAACAAATGCTAATTAAAAACAGATTCACATATTTAAACACATTCCACTAAAAAAAAAAGAAAAAAAAATCGATTTGAGAAGATTGAATTAAAAAAAACCTTAAGTTTTAATTCAAAAGAGAAGAAAAAGAAGAAGAAGAAGAAGAGAAAAGTAGAAAAAATTGCTAGAGAAATCAAGCAATAGATCGGTGAAAAAATCGTGAAAAGAAAGCTGTGAATTCAAAGAAAAGATATTAATTAATAATGGAACCTCAATCTATCCTTTTTTAATAAATCTCTTTCAATTTTTTCAACCAGGCTATGATTCACACCTTCGGCTCATACATGTAATACACTTCTTGATGTTTTGTAAAGAGAAAATGTGGTAAATTTAGCTTGGTTCAAGCTAGGATTTTTCGAGATAGATTGGTGAAGAAAACTTAAAAAGAAAGCTATGAATTTGAAGAAAAGTTTGTGATTAAAGTTTGCTTGGATGGATTCAATGAGAGCTTGCAAGGAGGGAGCACGTACGATTTGGAGTTGGTGTTGACAAAGGAGTTATGTGGTAGTTGTGTGAGCACATTAGAGTTGGTGGAGCAGTGGTTAGGAGAACAAGGCTGATGATTAAAGATAGAATGATTAAGGTTTTGAGAGAGATGATTAAGTTAAGCTAGGATTTTATTATTATTATTCATTTAAGTAGGGTATAATTGACACGTCAACTTATTTCATTTGAGATAACGGGAAACGACTAATAGGAAACTCTTTAAAAATTTTGAGGACTCAATTAAAAAATTTTTTTTAGGAATTGGTTGAAAATTTTAAAATCTTATAGGGCTTGTGGGGTTATTATCCCTTTTAAATATTTAGAACTCTTAATTAATTTATTTAATAGCAAGAAAACTCAAACTAAAATTAGTTAAATTCACTTTAGATAATTTGTTTGGTTGATTTTCCAAAACAAATTAATAAATAAAATAGTTATAAAAATTAACAATAATAGATCTCATAAATATTATTAAAATTGTGCAAAATTACATAATTCTAATAAGTTCAAAATTGTAAAAATTAAAAAAAAGCCCAACCGATTAAACTAATCGTATCAAAACAAACCAATTCAATTTCGTTCAGTTTTCGCTATTGTTCGGCCTGATTTGATTTTTTTAAATATACTTTTTTAGTCCTATAAGTTATATATTATTCACAATTAAGTCCTAAAAGAAATTTTCTTAACAATCAAGTCCTATAAAATTTTAAATATATCCTCGTTAGTCCTAGTCTGTTAACTCAAACAGAATGAGTTAACATGGTACAAATGTTGTTTCTGCTCTTCCCTCTTAATCGTACACGTTAGCACACAGTAACCATATCATAACACCACTTAAGCACAACGCCACATTAGAATTTCACTAAATTTTATAATTGCAACAAAAAAATTATTGCCATGTTCATCATCTTCAAAACAACCAGATGCACCGAGTTCGTATTCCATCTTTCACAACATCCTCTTTTGTGGCATCAAGAAGAAACTGTATCAAATTCTTCTTTTTTACTAGTTTTCTCTTTCATCAAACTGTTGAAAAAAATCTCCATATGGAACTTTAGAGTTTTCTTTTACTTTCATCTCAATTTCAAGAACTAGTAATTTTGATAGAGCTTTATTTATAAATATATTAATTTTTTGGGAGATAATAGAAGCTACAATAGACATTCAATAACAAACAACAACTATATTTAGAAAAACTTAAATAAAAACAAATGTAAATTTAGTAATTACCCTTAAATTGAATAACAAGAATATTAAGGAGCCTTAAATCATACCATTAAAGACCAAATCCACTCCTAACAGTAACAAACTCTATTGTAGAAGTCCATTTAATAACACTATAAAAAATTAATCACACCCATCAAAATTTCCTTATACAATTACTAATTCCTATTTTACCCTTTTAAAAAATCCTAATCAAATTGATTTTGCCATCTTTCTTGACACTCTTAATTTCATTTTCTTATTCCATCAAACATCCAAATCCACTCTTATTATAGCCCCTAAATGAAATTTTCTCTGCCAACCACTGAAATTTTCAAATTTAACCATTCATGAATAATAGAGAACACAAGAAAACAGAAGCAGGTGGTGGCTATGGTGAGAGAAGGATAAATTTGAGGGAGAAAGATGCAAGAAAAAGAGGTTCATAGGGAGAAAAATTAGGGTAAAGAAGATGAAATTATAAAAAAGAATAAAGAAGAAGAAGAAAAAGAAGAAGAAGAAGAAGAGTTAAAATTGAATAAGTTTGTGTATTAGATTTAAAACTTTTCTTTAATTTTAATTGCAAGTCTAAGTGGAAGTTTGATGTGACAATAAGCTGAAGTGGCTTTATGATATGGATAATATGAGGTGATGTGTAAGGTAAGGTGTGAAGGAAATTAACCGTTTTTATGCCAAATCAGTTATTGTTAGGATCGAGGTGCCATTTTTATAATAAACTTTCCAGTGGGTCACCCATCTTTAGATTTCTCCAGCTCAAGCACGCTTAACCACAGAGTTCTGAAGCTAATGGTTGCCATACGCTTCTAAAAATCAATTGGTGATTAGAAACTAGGCATTAAACCATTTAACTCCATCTCTCTGTGGTCTTAAGGGTGGTCACTGGCTCTCTCTGAGCCCAACAATCTCCCCCTCAGCGACACCCTGGGACTCGACCTTGTCCTGCGCTCACATGTCGATATCACTAGTTGACTTAGCCCCTACCTTGGGCCTCTGCCATTTATCATCGGTGCTAGTTCATCGCCGGCTAGTTGATACAGTACCAGCCCACTCTGCTAGTTAATACAGTGTCAGCCCACTCTACTAGTTGATACAGTGCTAGCCCACTTTGCTGGTTGATCCGATGCTAGCCTACCACCGACTGGTTGATTCGATGCTAGCCCATCCATCGAACATGTGACAAGGCTTTGATACCACTTGTTAGGATCGAGGCGCCATTTTTTATGACAAACTTCCCAGTGGGTCACCCATCTTTAGATTTTTCCAGCTCAAGCACGCTTAACCACATAGTTCTGAAGCTAATGGTTGCCATACACTTCTAAAAACCAATTGGTGATTAGAAACTAAGCATTAAACCATTTAACTCCATCTCTCTGTGGTCTTAAGGGTGATCGCTGGCTCCCTCTGAGCCCAACAATTATTTTTGTCTAAATTAATAGACTAGGACTAACAGAGATATATTTAAAATTCTATAGGACTCAATTGTTAAGAAAATTTCTTTTAGAACTTAATTGTGAAAAACGTATAACTTATAGGACTAAAAAAGTCATTATCCCTTTTAAATATTTTTGGTTTAGTTCAGTTTTATATATTCTCGATCAAACCAAACCAAACCAACTCATGCACACCCTTACTGAGTATCATTAAGAAACATTAGAGAACTTGAAGGCTGCTGTTAAAAACATAGTAAGGAACTCTATGCTGTATGTTTTTATTTAGTTTTATTTTCCAACTTAAACTCTAATTTTTTTTTTTTATTTTGATCACAAAAATTAGTGAAAATACTGTGACATGATTAATATGCGATGATATGTACAATGATGTAAAAGGCAAAAATGGTGTTTATGGTATATCAACTAATTCCGTCTTCCTTAACAAACTAGGACTTACAGGGTATATTTAAAATGGCTTATTGGTGAAAAAAAATCTAGATATTTGTGACTTTTTGCAATCCAAATGTTTGAATTTTTTTGGCAATTTTATCCGAACTTTCAAATTTTAATAAAATATTTTAGCCAATTAATAATTATTTATTTAAAATTAAATAAAAATACAAGCACAATAAAAAAGAATTAAATTTACTATTAAGAAATTGTTAAATTCACAAATGATTTGTATAATAATTTTAAAAATTAAAGCTATTTTTAATATAAAAATTATTACTTCAGATAATTTAAAATTTTTAATTATTTCATACTTATTTATTTGAAAGTAGTTAAAAATATATAATTTTAAAATGCAAAGAAAATTTTTCTTATTTTACAACATACACACATATATAATTTTAAAAAAATTATTAAAATAATAGTTAATCATAAATTTAAATTTGATCATGTGTAAATTTAATTTTTCAATTATCATGTCGATACTTTTTATTTAATTTTGATAAAATAATTTTAAATTGAATATCTTTTTTTAAAAAATTAAAAATAGTATAAAATTGCCAAAGTAAAAAATATTTGGATTTTTTTTGCCAATAGACATTTATTGATTTTACAATATAAATGGTAAATTTAACATTTTATAGATGTCACGTCAGCATCATATATTTGATTTTGACCAAAAAATTATTTGTATTAAAATTACCAAACATTTGCTAAACCGGGACATTATTAGAAAAATTAAAAGTTTGGGATTAGATTTCAAAAGTTACAAACATTTAGATTTTCCTTACCAATACTCCAATAGGCCATTTAAAATCCTAAAGGACTCAGTTGTTAAGAAAATTGCTTTCAGAACTTAATTACAAAAATTAGAAAACTTACAGGACTAATAATTTCATTATACAATGAACGAATAGAAGGTTTTAACTTCTAAGCCGAATCAAACCAAGAAGTCCAGTTCTTGTTCCAAACTGGTCCAAGAGCTGGGAGTGATATTCAGCCCAAACTACCGTCAGACGAGAAGAGAACAGGACCTCGCTCACTTTCGTGTTCGTGGGTTTTGAAGCAACTACAACTCCAGAGAGTTTTTTTACCACAAGCGCAGCAATTTTTTCTCCCTACGCGTAGCAGAGAAATAAAACTGCTCCTTCTTAGTTTATTTTTTGCGAAGTTGGTACATTTTTTTCTTTTCGATTATGCAAATTCCCAGATGGCGGAACGTTCTAATCCTGAAAGATACCTTCATCCCAGCTTCATCACAATCAATGACAAAATCCCAGTTTGCTTCTATTCATTCTACAGCCACTCCTTGCGAAAAATGGAAGAACAAATGGAACGATGTGAGTTTATTTATTTATTTATGTTTCTTCTGTTGAACTTTCGTTTTTTTTTTTTATTATTATTATAAAGGTTATGATTTTTATGAATATGGGATTTTTCTGTTTCATTCGATGATTGAAAGTTGTCAATTTCTTGGTTAACTATAAGCGTGGTGAATTGGTGATTCATGGTATTGTTATATGACAATTTTTTCAAAAAAAAAAAAACCCCTTTTGCTTAACATTTTGAAGGTTTTCAACTCTATGTTTAATGTTTGTTGCTTATTGCAATGGCATAAGAATATTTTATTGATGATGTTCCTTTCTTAAATGAGCTCAAAATGCCACACCGCTGAAACAAACTACAGATTGCAGTAAGCTCTTGATTAATGTCCAAAGTCCAAACCAATGCTACCAGTGAATATGCATTTGTAGTGGTTTGTAAAATTCAGCATCACACTATTCAGATCATTAATGATTTAGAATATTGAAATGAGGATTTTGAAATGAAAACAACAATTTGTAGTATATTAAACAATCTGAGACACAGAAATATTAGAACACATTTTGTCACTATTGAATTCTGCTAACAATTATCAGACTCAGATATCTTTCATAGCATTACAGCAATTAAGATAGCATATTTAGCTGCAATTGACACCTTTTTTTTTGTAGCTTATTATGATCATTCTTATCTGATTCATTAAGAATATTTTGTAATCATTCTTATCTGATTCAGATAAATAATGTATTATGTAAATTTTATATACGTAGTTTAACTAGTTCTTTTTTGCTCCCACTTAGTGATCCAAAGGAAGCTTGCCACATTACTGGACAATGGCATTTTGCTTTCTTATATAGTTAAATGTACTGAAGCTATCCACGGTCCAGATAATTTACATTCAAACTATTTTCTTAGCAATGTAATTACTGGACTTGACAGTCACATTACCCCACATCTTTGAGTGGATAGAAGCATACGAAGGTATGCATTTCAGTTACTTAGACAATGTATAAAGTCTAATTCTTGGAAAATTTTTCATTCTTTTTCTCTCAAGGCTAGTTGGCTTTTCTTGTTTTTGAATATAATGTATGGTGATGATGGAACTTTTATTAGTTTCACTATAGCAAATCTGGGTTTCATTGCTGTTATAAATGAAATTATTTCAGTTCTTTCATGCATGTGGTTTGTTACTCCATTGCTTTCTTCTATGAATATGGACACAATGGACACAAGCATTTAAATTCACCATAGTCATTGGAAATTAGTGCCCTGAAGTACTAGTTTTATAGTTGTTCCATCTTCACTTTATGTCTTTTGGAATTTTTTCAAGTACATTTGTACAATTAGCAACCTATGTAATGTCATGTTATAACTTTCATTGTGCACGGGCAATTTTTCTATATTCTTATAGTTCTTCTTCTGGAATCTGGATGCTATTCTTATTGTTAATATGCTTCTAGACACAGTACCAAAAAAGGAGACTCTAGGTGTATGATCATGTGATCATGGATATGTTACTATAGTTTGGCCAAGACAGTTTCTGGAGTTAAGCAGAGAAGTTGGTGACAGCTTCATTTAATTAGCTAGGTTTTGTTTAAAGGTCCACTTTCTGCTTTTCGTGGTTGGCAAGTAACAAGGGCACCTGCTTTTCTTTCCCTTAGTGTAGTCATTCAATCTATTTGTTTTATATTGGAGGGAGCCACATATCTAATGTAATATTCTTGTAGATACTGATGCCTTTCAGCAGTTGTGCAATTACTGAGTATATAATATCGAGGTTTAGATCAGAAGATCGTGATCATTATGTGTTTCCACTTCATGCCATATGGTGCTATGGTGTCTATTTGACATAGCGGAATAACTTTTTCAAAACTTGAACTTTTGTTTGTTGTTGAAGATCTCTGTTTTTGCATTTTGGCCGGTCTGCTTTTGTTGATAGGACTTACCATTCTCTTTTGGGGGTAGGCATCACTCTAGTGTTCTTACCTTACAAGTTTTTCCCCCTTAAAATAACCACTGTTCCTAGAGGTATCAGGATTCTTTTCTCATTTCTTTCTTTTGGTCAATTTTTGTACATTTACTAAGGTTGGTTGGTCTTTTAGTTAAGTTGAAAAGGAAAAGGTTTTCTTCTGCTTTCAATTCCCAAGTTCCCATTTTTTGTTGCATGGGTGGAACAACCTAATTAGCTGATTCTGATGTGAATTTCCTCTTGTTCTTAGTGAAGCTCTGGGATTTTGCATGGTTTCGGTGGATTGGCATTATTTTCTTTTTTGTTTCTCTTTATTTGGTTGGAATTTGCTAGCATATATTGCCTTTTTTGTTGAAGAAAGATTGGCATTTACTCATCCTTTTTGTAGGATGTAAGAAGATTTCAACAACCATCTAAGCAACAACCATCCAAGGTATATGCTTTACCACTAGCCTTTTTTTTTTTTTGGGATTGACATGATATATTGTATCACTTTATGGGAAATTGATATGTATATAGATTTAATTTTTAACACATGTTACCAATGTTAACAAGTGTAAAATTTCATGATTGGCCTGTGCTGTTTGCTTGTAGTCTTGGTGCACCTATAATCTTTTGATGGACATTTTATTATTTTCCCTCACTTACCCATAGTTATTAAAGGCGATAGGCGCAAAGGGTCCTGGAGCCTAGGCGCAAGGCTCAGGCAGGTGCATTACCAATGTAAGGCGCAAAAAAATAAAAAAAATGAAAAAATTATACAATAACACTAAAAAAACACAACTTGCATAAAAATGTCTAAAGAAGTTCAAAACATCACACTAAATATCTATAAAATTCTAAAGTTCACAATTCCACAAAATATTTATAAATCATCACTAAACTCAACAAAATCATATTCTTCATCTATATTATCTTCATCAAATTTCTCTTCTTCTTCAACATCAATTTCTTCTTCAATAATTATTGAAGGAGCATTAGTTCTCCTTTGAGAAGATGTCTTTTCTACATGTTTTGAAGTGGATGTAGATGCAACACCTTTGCCTTTAATTGATCTAGTACTATAGATATCTTCTTCAACTCCACTAGCTCTAGCAACCTCTCCCCATGTTAAATATTCATCATCAAATACAAGCTCATCTTGTTGATCCGATTCGCCTTCCATTGTCCCCATCAACCATTCATTACTATCATCAATATCTTTGAAAGAAATGGGATCAATACGGTCATGTGCATCATATCGACACTTCAATGCTCGATTGTATTTCACAAACACCAAGTCATTCAAGCGTTGTTGAGCTAGCCTATTTCTTTTTTCTATTTGTTTATTAGGGATTGGACTTCTAATTTTAAACAATTCCCATCCAAAAAAACACATAACGTACAAAAACTAACAAAAAGGCACGCCTTGCCTGAGGCGCAAAGGCGCACCAAGGTGCGCGCCTTTGTTAGATCGCCCACTTGGGTGTGTTAAAGGTGATGAGGCCTGCGCCTGAGGCGCGCCTTTAACAACTATGCACTTACCTGTAGTTTACTTCTCTGTTTTTCATTTATTTGCTCAAAAAATAAAGTCTCCTGACACTAGAAATCTGAATTCAGAATAATGTAAGATATGCAGTACGTCAAAAACGTGCTGATGCAAAGAGAGCTCTAAAAGACCTGCTCTTCAGAAGTGGATCTTCAAAAGCTTCATTCCAGGTGAATTTTTCTGTCTTCATGCAAAATTAGACTGCTAAAATATAGTTTCATTACAGTTGTGTTTTTGTCATTTATATGTGGATGTTGAAATCCCTTGACTGGACCATTTGCATTACAATCACAGTTTTCTTGTATGGCCAAGGTATCTTGTTTCCAACATTGTACAAGTCTCAAGATTCTATTTTTCTGGTTTTACATCTAACTTGAATTTTCATAGTGTAGTTGATAATAAAGGACCCACAGCATTTCATTATTATACCATCATATGCAGCTGTTGAATGTTCCAAGTTCTCTTTTACAATTTTTCTTGTACTGTGATTCAATTAAATAATATACTGTCAAATGCAACTGGCAGCATAGAACTGCATATACTATTTAGAAATAAGTATATTTTCTGGAACATGGTATATTTCGGGCTAATTGATTCAGATGTATTCAACCTATTTACTATTATTCTCTTGATTCGGGGTCAATAGGGCGCAACTTGTGATTTCCTCACATAGATTAAATTGGAGTAGAGGGCATCAAAGTGAACCAATAATTAGTTCAGAGTCTAGCATTTAAGATTTGTACGAATTGGCATAGACTGTTAAGAAATCCACGGGTCCGGAGAGTGTTGGCCCACTAACACACATGTGGACTTATAAATGGGGTTGAGCCCATGTAACACAAAACCAATTGGCTTTTGTTAAGATCCAATCTACAC